>PVJN01013586.1:0-48450 GCA_004026805.1 Lasiurus borealis
ATTTTGGCCCTTACTCATTGAACAAACAAATAGATAAGATGGGAAAATGCAGGTCAATAGGGGGAGGAGAAAAAGCAGAATGGGAGGTGAGTTTTATTCAAGGCCATGGCATCAGGAGGGTTTGGGGACAAATCCAATCCAATTTGGCCCCGATTCTGTATCCAAATGATACTCGAAAAGCTGCCTGTGCCGCTCTGTGTGCCTTCATGCCCTCCCTCTCCTCCTTCCCCAAACCTTTGACCTTCTCACGGGAGCACTTGCTGTTCATGGCCCCACTGCCTGGTCCTCTCTGGTCCCTTCACCCCAGGCCTGCCCTGCCACCTTTGCAGCTGCAGGAGGTTGGGGGTGGGGGGGAGACAGAGGTGGGAAATCCCATTTGCTTCTGTTCCTTCTACTTCCTCCCCCCTGCTTCTTTCATCTTCCCACTTCAGAGACCCTCCAGCCAATTGAAGTGCCCCCCTGACTGATGACTCCTAACTTGCCACCCTGGGTGCTTCCCTAGTGACTTGGAGCTGGCTTAAGGCAGGGGGCACCTCAATTGGTGGTCTGCAGCAGGGAGACAAACCCCCTCACCTTGCAAAAGTGTTGCTGTCCAAGAATTAGTTTCCTGTCTCCAGGTGCCATACTCTTGCCACCTCTGCCAGCTTCCTTTCCTGCACAGATGACTCCCACCGGAGTGTGGGAGGCAGTGTAAGGCAAGCCCAGGGTGGTTTTTGAGCTTGTGGGGTTCTTTGATTAGGGAACATTCTTCAAGTATGCAGCGAGACTTGGCCACCACAAAATGCAAATCTGAACGACTTCCAGGTGGGTTATTTTAATTGTTTTTTCTTTGTGGCTATTTCAGCAGGCTCTGAGTGTGCCCCAATCAGGAGCACCAGAGAATTAACCCCTAGAAGTGTCTTTTGTGCTTCAGCTATGCAGGGAGATGTGTGAGTGCTTTGAGGGCAGGTGGTGGTTTTTCCTGGATACCCAGTGCAGGGCAATGTCCTGCAAATGTAGAGCAAGATCTTAGGTTCGGTCTAGTACACTCAGAACAGACCTCCTGCGTGCAAACCGTGGCTCCTGGCCTCACTGTGGGACCGAAGCCATGTTGTTTAGCCTTTTGGGGCTTTTGGAGTTTTTCATTGTCTGTAACTTGGGATTCAGTAGTCCCTCTCCCAAGGGTGATGCAATGCTTAGCCCAGGGCCTGGAACTGAGTAACTGCTCAGTAAAAGGCCTTTTTGGCAGCAACCTCTGGATCAACATTGGTGATTGGATAAGTGTACAAAGGCGTCTGCTGACCCTAGTGATGGAATCGGTTGTATCAGATAAATCCTTACACTGCATAGGGATCAGGATGGGAAAAGCAGGCAGCTGCCCAGCTCCCCTGGAACCAGCCATTGTTGTTTGGGTGGAAGTGGACTCCCCGCCAAAAAAAAAAAAAAATCGCACACACCCATGTTTAAATGTACACACAGGACCTTGCCACAGGCGAGCAGAGTGACTTATCATCTGTTGTCCCTGCTTCTGTCCTCTTCCTTCCTAAAATCTGCTCATGCCAGGAATAGACTGTGTGCTCTCCATGACAGCCGGAGCTGAACCACTCCCCCCGCCCCCCTCCCTCCTGGGATTGGAGACCTGGTTCAGCATCTCGAGTTTAGAGATCTTCCTGATTTACTCATTGACTACCAAGCGAGCGCCGATGGGGGCTGAGAAATAATGGAAATAACGGAAGGCAGGGGAGGAGAGATTTTTACAAATGAGATGTTTGAGGGTTAGTGTCAGCATGCTTCACGGTGGACAGTTCAGAGCAAGTAGAAAATGTTAAATAAAGCAAACCCTAGCCCTAGCCAGTTTGGCTCAGTGGACAGAGCGTCAGCTTTCGGATTGAAGGGTCCGGGATTCGATTCTGGTCAAGGGCACATACGTAGGTTGCAGGCTCAATCCCTGGCCCTGGTGAGGGCATGTGTGGGAGGCAACCAATAGATGTGTTTCTCTCCCATTGATGTTTCTCTCTGTGTCTCCCCCTTCCTTCCCATTCTCTCTAAAAATCAGTGGGAAAATATCCTTGGGTGAAGATTAACAACAACAAAAAAAGGCAGACTCTACAGGGAACTTTAAGTATTTGATAAGCACAGTCATATCTGATTAATCAGTTCAGCTTAAGAAGCCTTCTTATCATGAGATGAAGACTGTCATAATACATCAGTTTTTAAAAAGTCTTTAAAGCTGAAAACTATAAAAAGGGATACATATATATTTCAAACTTTAACTTAAACTGGAAAAAAGAACATTTTATCCCCCCCCTTTTTTAATTTAAATTATTTATTGTTTAAAGTATTACCTAAGTCTCCTATTGACCTCTTCCCAAACCCCCCATTTTTGTTTTTTTTATATAGGGCCAAGCCTTCTCTTGGTGTGTGGTCAGTTGGTTGAAATTCCTATTGCTTTTGTGTGTGTGTGTGTTTTTTACGCCATACCCATAGTGCATTGCATAGGACTGATTTAACTTTCTTGGAAAGAGGAGTTACACTGAGGAGTAATCTAGAATCCCATTATTTTATGGTCTTTATCCCACTTGACAGTATAAAAAATATAATGATTTTAGGAATCCACCTTTTGTTTAACATTTGTGTTTCATCAGCTGGCACCTTACTTAAGTTAGATGACCAATGTAACCACTATGATGGACCTAGAAGGTTGGCTGCGGTGGGAGGAGACAGGCTGGGGAGGTCAGGCCTGTGGACCCAGCCTTGAAGGTTTCCAGCCCTTCTCTTCTGCTTCTTCCCCGGCATCAGTTGGGACACAGCCTGGTGTGAAGACCCACCCGGTGCCCTTTTCCTGTCTCCCAGAACTAGCACAGCACTTTGAATTCATTCACATAGAATCCCAACTTAAGGGGCCTTGCAAAATTTCTACCAAGGGCTCAGGATAAAATAAATTCCCTTAGAACATTAACTCCCCTAAGTAAAGGAGTTTTAGGTCATGTTCTAACACTTAAAAAATTGTTTAAGATCATCGAGTTAGAATTAAATCTGAAGCTATAGATACTGATGTGTGGTGGGCCTTCTGTGATCTTGTCCACTCCACTGCTAAATCAGGCATCAAAGAGAATAGGAACATAATTATCTCTGGTACCAGCTGGTAGTTTTCCTTGCAGCCTATGGCTCAGGTTCCTGGTTCCCTGGGAAGGCTGGGTGATGTTGTCTTGGGACCTAAGTCTGCAGTTGTGCTACAGAAAGTCCAGGGATATACTTTCATCCTTGTGTCCTCCTCTCCTGGACACCAAGGATATTAAAGGAGCCCTGGGTCCATAATCACCTGCCAGGTGATGTACAGCCAAAAAGAAGGTCTGGGAAACAGTGAGCAGATCATGGAACCATGAAACCTTGCCCTGCCTCCAGTAGAAAGGCCAGCTCGTGCCCCTGAATTAGAACCGTTGTTTTAAATTATGTGTCAACAGAATTGTCTTGGATCAAAGCCAATGCCAACATTATTTATAGGTCGTTTCAGAGATGCTTATTTTTAATTGTTCTTAATTGGACAGTGACACAAAACCATTGTCTTATCTCACCCTTCTCCCATGGCCTCCCCCTCAAAAAGAGGTTTATTTGATAATTAAGCAACTAAAGACAAATGTTTGCCCTAGCCGGTTTGGCTCAGTGGGTAAAGCGTCAACCTGTGGACTAAAGGGTCCTGGGATAGATTTTGATCAAGGGCAGGTATTTCAGTTGCAGGCTCTTCCCAGGCCCAGGCCCCTGGTCCGGGTGCACACAGGCGGCAACCAATTGGTGTGTTCCTCTCACATTTATATTTCTCTCTGTCTTTCCTTCTCCCTCCTACTCTCTCAGGTGAGGAATAAAAAACAAACAAAGAACAACAAAAGTAGGAAAAAAAATAAAGCCAAATGCTTAAATGCCCAAGAGAAAGTTTCAATTTAAAGAATCTCTTTGGTTTGAAACACATATGCATATAAATATTACAATTACATATCATATATATTTATGAAAGTATAAGTATATATTTTTACATGTGAATATTCACTACCTCATATTTTTGTATATCTGGATTTTTTATATTGGGTTGAGCTTTCAACATTAGTATTGGTAATGCATCAGAATGTAAATCAACACGTTAATAAGCCAAGCCAGGGTTATCTGTACAAATAAAACAGTTATAGATGACTTGCTATGTTGGGGCACAGTAATAATTGTAGTATAGATGCGCCTGTCCCTCTCAAAGCTGCCCTTTGTGGAGGATCATCAGAAGTAGCTGTTCGGGAGTCACCGGCCCTTCGGCCATCCACTTTTTGTCTTGTCCCTTCCCAGGTACCAGGGAAATTTTACCCTGGCCCCAACCTGCCACCAGGCAGATCCTGCCTGTGCTGTCACCTGAGCAGCTTAGAAACCAAGGATTTCACAGAACATCCCTAAATCCACTCGCATAATGGACTGATTATGCACAAACGCACCTGAACCTTCTTTAAACCTATTAATCTTTTCCCTGGGGTTAATCCTGTGGGGATAACGTGCCTCCTGGGTGCCTCTCCACTGGGTTCCCGTCTTCCTCCTCGGGCTCTGAAACCCCTCCCTTCTAGGCAGACGCAGGAAGTGATGGCTGCACTCTGTTCCCTGCAGAGTGCTAATAAAGATGGAATAAATTGACATAAATCCCTTTCAATGTCACGAAAGCACTATAAATAATTATAAACCAGCGCTTCATGTCTGATGGGAAATACAGCGGAATTTTTTTTTTTTTTTTGGACTGGTGGGATTCATGTTATAAGTTGGCAATCTGGGCCAAGTTAAAAAAATATATATATTTTTAGGATCTTATCATTTATTGCCAGCAAGACTGAATTCCAGAATTTGGCCAACCCCTCATGTTGTGGGCTTCCGCTCTCACCGCTGCTTGGGCTTGCCAAGCCCTGAATGTAATTGCAACCTCGCCTTCCTATTGACCAACTAAGAGGCTTGTGGCAGAGATTAAAATTTCCTGATGTAATGTTGCATGTCCATTACACCTCAATAAAGACAAATTCTCTTGTGAATGGGCAAAATATAAGGTTTCCTGTGCCGCCATTTTTCCATTTGTAAAACGAGGATGATACAATCTCCGCCCCCCTCCTCAGAATAGCCAATAATGTGGCCTCACGGGGTAGTCACAGAACTGAAATAAAACAGTCTGAGCATTCCTTTGGGCTTCTCCGAGGACAGTTGCCACACGGAGGGGTATGCGTCCGGGGGCCACAGTCAGGTGCCTGATCTGAAGTCTCTCATGGGCTGAGTGGAGCCTGACGTCTGACAGAGTGCAGCTGCCACCACCTCCCTCCCTTAGCACCAGCCAGATGGTGCCCCCTGGGTCCCAGGGGTGAGCCCCTGTCAGCAGGGCCCAGGCCGGAGATGGATGCACAGACAGCCTGGTCCATCCTGCACTGGCCTGGTCTGTCCCCTTTTTATGGAAAGGAGCCCCAAAGCCAGGGTGCAAGACAGGGCCGAGGGTGCCCTTAATGTCACCTGAAGTGATAGCCACCCCCTGCCGATGCAGGCTGCTTCAGAAAGGGGCTATGGTGTGACTCTCCATGGGATTTCCTGGGAGCCTTTCTGTTTTCTCAGGAACAGTAGAGGTTCTGTTTCCTCCTAATCAGGCTGGGACTTGGTGAAGTAGCTCATCTTCTAACTATGCCCAGGGGGCAGCCTCTTCCTGCCTCTCAGTGTTTAGCACGTGACGGGAATCGATTAAGGCAAGGGTGATTAAATTAAAGGTCGGATTGGACTTTGATGGTATAATAAATACTCTGATGGCTGGTGGTGAGAGGCAAGGTGAAGGCTCATTCATTGAACCGCTTGCACTTGGAATGTGCATTGAGCTGGGGCTGGGCTGCAGCCGCTCACCTCGGCCCTGTGCCTGGAGGGTATCTCGTGAACATGCGTGGTGGCAAGTGTTTCAGGGCATGTGGGCCACCCCCTCCTGACAACAGCTGCTCTACTTGTGGCTGTCTTGAGCCACATTCCCGGGCGTCTGTGGGCCCCAACATCATCACCCCCCCCCCTGCCCCTGCCACCTTGTTATCCTACTCTCCCCAAAGCTACCCTCATTTACACCCTGGTCCCATCCACTTTGGTCATTGAAACCTGCCATCTCCCCATCCCCATGGGGCAGATCTTGGCATCTTAAACTCTTCTTCTCTACCTACATCTTAGAACAGCCTTAACTATCAGTTCCTTCCTCCTAGACATGGCCCTTCCCTTTCCAACTTCCATCCTCACCAGCTCTAAAAGGAAAGTGGGCCTTATTGTGTCACCCTCAATGATTATGGGAACAATAATGAATTGTTCCTCATGTCAACTCCAAAATTCACACCCAATCCACTTTGCAAACCATTGCCAAATTGTTCGCCCCAGCGTGGCCCTGTCATGTGCCCTGCCCCGTCCAAGCCCTGTCCTTAACTGGGGATCGCTGCCCCTTGCTAAGTTACACCAAGACCCACCCTGCACTCCCCACCCCGGTCCCCATGCCTGGGCTCAGACTCCCTGCCCAGTCAGTCCTAATGGTCCAGTCCCACTGCTGGCCAGCCTGCCTCTTGGCCCTTTCATAGACACCATGCTCTCTCTCCCCTCCCCCTTTTAAAACCACCCTGACCTTCACCAGTCTCTGTCCTGCCTACAGCAGTTGTTACAGTCAACAAGATCTGGGAGGCCTCTCCACTTGTCATCTCTCACCAGTCATCAGCACCGCAGGGGTTAAAGTTTAATTATTTTCCCTCCTGCCTTGAGTGCAGAGCTCACCTCCCCACGGGCTCTGGGTCCTTGGAGGGTAAGCCTGTGTCTTATAGGGCTTTCCTGCTCTCGAGTGCCTTGCCTGTCACGGAGCTGGGCTCCTACGAAACTCAAAATAACTACCCTCGATTCGTGCAATTGGATGCTAATAAGTCAAATAGGCTGATATTAGATGGGTTTTACCAATTTAAATAAAGCAGTGCCTCCACCTACGAGCAGATGGTTCTATTTATTGTCTAGATGTTTGAAAAGAACAAAAATCACATTTCCTTCAAAATAGACTACAATTGTTGCTTTGCCCTACTTCAGGCCAACTTACACCCCCTGTTGGTGTGAAGATGCTGATAATAATGGTGGCACAGGTGCCTTTCTTTTGCTAAAATCAGGGTCTTCTGTCACCCTCACTCCCCCACAGGTGGGGGTTCTCATCCTCCTTGTGCAGAGGAGCGAACTGAGACCCAGAGCTGTCACAGCGGTGGAGGGAGCCAGAGTGCACCTCAGCCCAGCCCACGACTGGCTGCCTCCGCGTCCTCAGAGCCTCCTCTCAGGCCCCGCCCTCCATGCCAGTGCCAGCAGACAGACATGCCCTCAGTGCCAATGACCATGGGGGCTACATGTAACCTGAACCTGGAGAAAGTATTTTAAACCGAAAGCTAGCCTCCAAACTGGGCCACTAAATTTGGTTCTGCTGCCGGTGACGAGGGAACCAAATTTAGTGTCATGGGCAGGTCCACACTTATCAAATCAGAGAAGCGCGTTTTCTTCCAGCTCAGACAAAGCACGAATAATGGTCTCACACACACACACACACACACACACACACACACACACACACACACTCTCTCACCTGCCCCGCCCCACACCTCCATGAAGGGGTACGGGTGACTGACCAAGGCTGGGAAGTGTGGCCGAGAGGAGCCCGGTACACAAACTCAGGGATGACATTCAGGCTCCCAGGCAGTGTCCACAGGGAGACATTGCATTCAGAGAGGATGGTTTCCTTGGGCCAGGCAGGCAGAACAAGCACCCTGCTGTTAGGGAATAGGGTCACAGCTAAGCGGGTGGGGGCTGAGCCTGCATCACCCAGCCTCCTGGGTTACTGCCTCACCTCCCCCCACAGCCCTGCCCTTACTCAACATCCACTTTCTTTTCCTCCTGTCTGCCCAGCACGGGCTACTGTGGGACCAGGAAACTGGGGAGTGTGGCGAACAGAGACGGGAAGGGCAGGCCTGGCTAAGTAACACATCTTGTAGTACAAGACATATTTCCGTAATTAAAAGCTAAAATGGTTGCTAGAACTTAGAGATAATTAATAAGTTCATGGGGTTTCTCTCTAAGCTACTAGTTTTTAAAGCAAAGTTCATTAAAATGTTCTGCTTTCACATTACTGACACCCATTATTTTGTGTTTAATTTCCACAGTTTGTCTGACCCCACTTTTGGGGGCTTCCCCAGGGAACCAGGCTCCCCAACACATTCATCAGTTGGGTGATATTTTATTCATCTGTGTATCCTCAGTGCCTGGCGCAGTACAGGGCACAGCATACACACTCAGTAATTCTTGGGTGAAGGCATGAATGGGTGAGTGGGTTCAATACTGATTAAACATTAAGGACTTTTCCTAAAGAGACCTGGGAACAGAGAGAGAAACAGGTCCATTGTATACTTGTTCAGCCTTCTACTTTCTTGGAGGGCGGATAGGTACAGGTCTGCATTTGGAGTTTGAGGTGCTAACCATGGAAATACATGCACTCTTTGCCATAACCTTTTAAACAAGTTAAATCTTCAGACTAATCCAAGCCTTTCAATTCTGAAACCCAGAATGACACCATATACCATGAGCCCTGCTTCACAGACAAAAGACCTTGGCCTGGCCAGTGTGACTCAGTGGCTGAGCATCAAACTATGAACCAGGAAGTTGCAGTTTGATTCCCGGTCAGGGCACATGTTTGGGTTGGGGGCTTGGTCCCCAGTCTGGGGCATGCAGGAGGAAGCCAATCAATGATTCTCCATCATCATTGATATTTCTTTTCCTCTCTCCATCTCCCTTCCTCTCTGAAATCAATCAAAAAATATATTTTTAAAAAGAAAAGAAAAGAAGCAAGACCTTGATGAGCAGAGTTGGCTCTCTGGTCTGATCCCCACGCTCATGTCACTGAGGAAAGATGGTAAGCAGTTGAAGGCAAACCACTTACGTCTCTACCAGCTCAGCCTAGGGAGGGCTGTCAGATGCAGCAAATTAAAACACAGGATGCCAATTGATGCGTCTCTCTCACATCGATGCTTCTTTCTCTTTCCCTCTCCCACTCCCTTCATCCTTTCCACTGTTTCCAAAAACAAATCAATGAAGAAAATATCCTCAGGTGAGGACTAACAAAAAACAAACAAACAAAACATGGGATACCTAGTTAAATTTGGATTTCAGATGAGCAACAAATTTCTTAGTGCAAGTGTATTAGTGCTACCTAATGTTCCCCAAAGATATCAGATATCAAAGATAACCCCAGAACCTGGGCATGTGCCCTTATTTGGGGGAGAATCTTTGTCAATGGGATTAAATTAAAAACCGTCCGATGGAGATTGTCCTGTATTATCTGGATGGATCCTAAATGCAATCACCTGTGTCCTTAGGCAAGCAAAGCAGAGAGATTAAAAACACAGAAGAGGTGTTCTTAGAACAAGAGGAAGTCTGGAGGTGGACACACACCCAGGAAGAACACCACATGAAGATAAAGGCAGAGATCAGAGCGATGCTTCCATAAGCCAAGGACACCATAGATTGCCAGCAAACCGCTACACGTAGGCAAGAGGCACGGAACGGATTCTCTCTCAGGGCCCTCAGGAGGGGAGCAACCCTGCTGACAATTTGATCTTGGACTCTGGCCTCCAGAACTGTGAGACAATAAATGTCCGCTGTGTGAGACACCAGAAATAATAAATAAAAATAAGAGCACAGCAGAGACGATGATGTGAGGACGGAGACAGATGGACATCGGTGAGAAGCAGATGCCGACAGCCACCAGAAGCCGGAAGAGGCAAGCACAGGATTTTCTCCTAGAGCTTCCAGAGAGTGTGCGGCCCTGCCAACCCCTTGATTTTGGCCCAGTAACACTGATTTCGGACTTCTGGCCTCCAGAACTACGAGAAAATAAATATCTGTTGTCCTAAGTCACTCAGTTTGTGGTAATTTATTACGGCAGCCACAGGAAACTAATACAATAAGTATGTCCCAAGCAATCTTTGGGACATACTTCACTAAAAAACAAAAAAAAAACAAAATTATTTGTTGTTTATCTCAAATTCAAATTTAACTGGACATCCTGTATTTTTTCTGGCCACCCTAGTTCCCAGGGCCAAAGAAAGGGGCTTTTGAAATGTGCAAGAAAGCTGGTGTAGGCTGTCAGAAAGTGGCCTTCTGTAAGCTAGGAGACTTTGTAAGCACTGAACCAATGTGAACTTTAATAACTACCCCCTGAACAACAAGGGGGGCAATTAGAAACGTGTTAATGATTTATTCTTTCAACAGTCACTTGAGCACTTCCTAGGAAACGAGCTCTGGGTAAGGGTGGAGGAGTTAGGCATGAATCTGGTCTTCCAGGCTCAGCTACAAGCCATGCCAGAAGAGGCACGTGAAATACTGCCCTTCACAGAGCGCCAGTGGTTCTGCGGTGCATTTCTGATACCTGAGCTGCCCCTGGGAATCTGGCGCCTTTCACTGTAGGATGGTGGGGCCCACGCCCCGGAACAGCCTGGTCATTCCTGGTTGCTGAAGGAGAGGGTTTTGCAGCAGAGCTGAAATGGAGCGAGAGGCAGATGTGGCTGACAGTGCTGGCTCGGGATTCCCGGGAAGTAGATGCAAAATGTCTCCCTCGTTCCCATCAAATGATGCTCTACAATGAGTGGGACAAAGGGGCAAATGTTAAAGACAAGCATGGCCCCTCTTCCCCTGCAAAAAAGGCTGTCCCGCCAGGCCGGGACCTCAGTCTTCCTACGGAGGGTTCCTCTCATGTTGGGCTCTATGAAACCTGGACAGGCCCTGGACCCTCCCACTGGTCATGATGCTCACAAATGTACAGTGTTAGAGCTTTAAGGGGATTTGGGTCACCCAGAACAGACAGGGGGTCCTAAGACAGCCAGAATTGTTCCAGATACTTTACCAAAATAACCTATCCCTGGGAAAAGAGAAAAACAGGTAATTTACAGAGGAAAAGGGGGGTGGCGCTGGCTAAACACTTGACCTCATGCATAATTAAAGGACTGCTGATAAAACCAGTGAGAGAGGCCACTCTTGGTAAATCAGACGGCACCAGTTCAGACGGGTAATAAATAACTGCAGCTGGGCTAAGGGGTAGGGGCAGGAGACATCATTTTTATTCTATACTATTATCTACCGTTTTTTTTTTACCATGTATATATATTGCCTTTTAGAAATAAAAAAAATAAATTCATAGATATGCTCAGGCCCCAGCTCACTTGAAAAGGATTGAAATATCTGGAAGAAGGTTCTTTCAAAGGCTCCCCAGGTGCAGGTGTGCCTGTCACCCGCTAGTGAGAAGCTGTGGCCTGGCCTCACCCTCTCATTTCACTGAGGGACCACAGGCCTGTTGCTAGGCCTTTGTGGGCTAGCCTGGGCACTTCACCCCTTAGACAGAGGGCAATTCCAGGTGAGCTGCAGGAACAGAACTCACAGGAGCTCACACACACACACACACACACACACACACACACACACACGGTGTATGGAGCACACACAGTACGGAATGGAGTGCGGGGCACCTTTGGGAGTGCCCCCATGGAGTTGAGGTGGATGGGGTAGGAAGCCAAGGGGAGGCAAGCTCCTGTGATTGTTTTAAAATACATTTTTATTGATTTTAGAGAGAGGAAGGCAGAGGGAGAGAGATACATCAGTGATGCAAGAGAATCATTGATTGGCTGCCTCCTGCACGCCCCACACTGGGGGGTTGAGCCTGCAACCTGGACATGTGCCCGGACTGGGCATTGAACCGTGATCTCCTGGTTCATAGGTTGACACTCAACCACTGAACCACACTGGCCAGCTGCTCTGTGTTATTTAGGGTCTGACCCTTGGCGGGGTTTGTGACAACTCCGACTAGCGCCCCATGAGCCACCCTGGTCCCCAGAGGGCCCGATAATCTGCATTCCAAGTGAGAGCCCCGTGGGCGAGTCCCCAGAGGCCAGGCTAGGTGACGGTTTTAATGCCCAATCTTTTTATGTCAGAAACAACCTCGATAGTCTTTTTCCTCTTCGTGCCTTCAAACGACTTCATTTCATCCTCCAGCCGCTCCAAGCCAGGTGGTGGCGCTTCCTGTTTGGAAGGGGAAGTCGGAGAAGCTATCATTCCAGAATCTGGGCCCCTCCACAGTGGGGACAGGGGTGAGGCGCTTTCTGTTCTCAGGACCTGGGCCAGAGCCTGTCTCCCACCTGACACCACACCTGTCTCTTCTGGAGTAGCTTCCGTGGTGCAGATTCCACACCCGCTCCACCGGCCTTTCCAGAGCGCCTGCAGAATCCCCCACATGCCTTCAAGGGCCAAGAGCACAGCCCCAAGACCCCGCTCTATGGGGACGCTGCCCACACCCAGAGAAGCGACAAGACACTTCTCATCTTCCCTTGCAGATACAGGCGGTTCCAGCCAGTCCTCCGAGGGCCTTGGCTCAGTTTCCGTTATTCTGGGGGCTCCCTCCAGAGGGGCTGGCAGGCACAGCACGGCAAGAGTGTAGGTTCCTGCCCTAGGGCCTGAGTGTCTCCACTGGTCCTTAGTCACGGGCCCCTCTGCTGGGCCTGTAGGACCCAGAACTCCCTGAACCATGGAGGTGGAAGAACCCCCAGAGGCCAACCTGGTCCCACCCCTGCCCAAACCTCTTCTTCTGCCTTCCTTACAGAGTCACCCCAACTTCTTTGCAATGGCCAGTCATAGCCTCAGCAACCCTCTAACAATTGGGCTGGGAGAGGAGAGAAAGGTGGGACCAGCAGAGAAAGGTATAAGTGTTGGGCCCCCAAACATGTGACATCCTTAGAATGAGTCACCCACTTTCCCTTCAAATGCCTTTTCTCCTCTAGGAAGGACCCCCACCCCTCTCCTCACACCTCCCCTGCTTTCCGAGGTTAAACAGAGAAATCCACAGAGGTGCCAGCATAAGGTGTCAATGTTAACAGATGCCAGAGCCACTTGAGAAATGAGGTAACAGCCCAGAGAGGTAAAGTGACCTCCCCAGAGTCACACAGCAAGTTCATGGCAAAGCTGGGCTAGCACAGGTCTCCTCCTCCACACACAGACCCCCTCCTGGGACCACATTCTCTTCATTTCTTGGGATCTCGAATACTGGTCCTTCCTGTCAGTCCTCCCTTCAATGGCTGGAGGGGGGCCTCAGACCCACCTGGCAAGGGGCCAACCGGAGGTGGAGGGAAGGAATCCAGAGAACGAGGTTGGGGAGAGCCTGGCCTTAGCAGGTCCCTAAGAGCTGCCAGGAGAGGTGCACAGACCACACTCTGGCCAGAACAGAACATGCTGACAGGTGTCATCCAAGCCAAGCACTTTGACCTCCGGGGGTGTGGCCACTTGCTTCTTCCTTCCTAAAACTCCCAAGTCTCAGGAATGACAAATGAAATTGTCAGATCACATTGGTTATGTTTCCAGCATTCCCTCTACCTCTCCCACAGCTCAGAAAGCTCGTTTAGCTTTTCTTTTTCCCGTCTGTTTCTGTCCTCTCCTCTCCTGCTCCTTCCTGTCAGCATTTAGGCGGTTTAGATGAGTCCCCTCTTTAAAACAAAATATATGCCCTGTCCAGTCAACCACGTTAGTTATCTCCTCCTCTTCCGAGGCTGGTGTGTTGTTGTTGTTGTTGTTTACTATAGTTTTAATGATTTCAGAGAGGAAGGGAGAGGGAGAGGGAGATAGAACATCAGTGATGGGAGAGAATCATTGGTTGGCTGCCGCCTGCACGCCCCATGCTGAGGATGGATCCCACAACCGGGCATGTGCCCTGAGTGGGGTCAATGCTTAAGTCATGCTGGCTGGGCCTGGTGTGTATTAAAGTGTTGTCAACCCTTTTTCAACTTCTATTTTCTCCCAACTTGCCCACCCTCCTCAGCTGAATCCAGGCTGGTCTCAGCTCCCTATCTTTCTACTATAACCACTTGTATCAGTCAGCAAGATCATGTTTATGCTGCAGTAACAAACAAGTCCTAAATGCCAGTGGCTTCACACATCTGGCACCACAGCTTCTCTAATCTCCCAGCCTTAAGGGTTATCTTAGAGTTCCTTGACAGCACTCTGGCTTGAGGCCTTTGTATACGCTGTCCCCTCTGTGTGGAATGCTCTTTACTACTCCTCCCTTTCAAGTCTCAGCAGAAGCATCCCTTCCTCGAGGAAATTTTCTTCAACCCCTAGACTACAAAAGTTCTCGTCTCACACTTCTGACCCACTGTCTTCTCCTTGTGACCCTTGTCTCACCTGATTGTCGACTGTGCCTCTTACTAGGTGCATTCACAAGGGCAAGGAAACTGAGGCTCAGGATGGTTAAGTCACTTGCCCAAGACTACATAGCCAGTAAAATTGCAGAATCAGAATTTGAACGCAGATTTCAAGTCTAAAGCCTGTGTTCTTTCTACTACCCATGGTTAATTTTTAAATTTCTTATGATTAAACTGTCCCTCCACCTATGATACTGGCTTTCCATCCATAGAAAAGGGTGAATACTGTTTGGTACAGGTTCATTCCAAATCTGTTTAATTTTGCTTTGCCGTGGTTTGCCCAGATCCCCAACCAGAAGACTGGGAAGTAGGTCAGGGCTGCAGGGACCACACACTCTGGCTGCTGTGAATCCTGGCCTCTGGTTTCCACGATGGGCAGGAGCCAGATCTTGACAGGAGCGCCACCCTCTGCCAGTCCTGCAAGGGTTTCTCATCCTTGGCCCTGAGAAGTCATCATGAACCTTCACATCACGGAGCTTTACATTCTAAAATGCCTTGTCATGGTGGCTGCTGTGTGAGGTGGTAGATGGAGAAAGGATCATTGGGCATCAGCAGGGACATTGCTAGTCTGGGGAAAAACTCATCTTCATTCTTTGACAGTTTTGTGGATGATTGAAGCTAATTGATCATTGAAGGGGTTGGCTCACATGACACTTTCTGGGACAGTGGCACCAAGCCAGTCACTTAACAGTGACAACATTATTTTCAGAAATAACCATGAAATGAAATGGTCATAATAATGGGCAGACAAGAAACACAGATAATAAAATGTTTCTTTTCTTAAAACTCTAGACATATAATTACACCACAATATTTTTTTTAAAGTAAATATTTTTGTACAAAAAAGAAAAAAAGCACAACTACCTACTAAGTAGTTTTTACATCGACTGATTTTTGATCCATTGGTTGCAGCCCGATAGAATATTTTGTGTAAATCATTGCTCAGTCACTAATAGGTGAACTTTAATAAAAGTGAGACAGCTGCAAAGGTTGCCTATAATTTAGCAACTACTAAATTGTACCACTGATGTACTGCTTTATTTTCTTGTTTAATTCTTTCATTTTAAACACTATCCTATATAAGAAAAGATATATAGAAGATACTATATAGGTTGAACTGGGAGTTCAACCGCTTGCTATGATGTGCGCTGGCCACAAGGGGGGAGCACGGAATGAAGAAATGTCCTGGCCAGTGGCCAGAAGGCTCTGATTGGCCCTGATCCTGGCCAGGCCTAGGGACCCTACCTGTTCATAAATTTCATGCACCGGACCTCTAGTAACAATATAAGAAGAATAAACTTCCATTTCCAAAATATTATTCAAACTCAATAACATATATCTTGTTTAAGTAGAAGTTGTACTTACCAAGCAAAAATAGTACTTTGCAGTTCACACTAAGGGTCACCATTTGAAATTTTAAACACAAATACAAACATCAAGTGGCTACCCTGAGCACAAGGCCTTTTCTGAGTTTTTCCCTTCTAAAAGGACTTGTGTTCCTACCAGCTACTTAACAACCCGGGTTAATAATTGGGAAAAGCAAAGGGGCCTCTTCTGTTTAGATAATTATGTGTGTTTTTGTCCTCCTCTGGCTGGAAAAATGTAAGCCTTACAGTTTCAGCCTTCCAGGGGGGTCTCTCCGGGCAAGGCTGCTGCATCCGAGAGCCCATCACCAAAATTTGAAAACTGACCAGGGTGGAGTTTGCAGATTTCAACAGCTAATTGTGTGTTGAAAATTGACCCTCCAAGGAGGCCTTGCCATTCCCTCGGGAGACAGGGCATCTCCTCTTGGGAGCTGTGATGCTGTTCACTCCCTCAGTCCCGCACCTCAACCATTCCCTTCCTTCCCTGCCCACCCCCTCATTTATCTCACAAGGCTTTATGCTGCAGCAGCCTTTTCTAATGAGGGCGTTCTGGCCAGGCCTCTTTGCAGCTCAATTATGTAACCTGCTGCTGCTTCTGGTCCAAGGATCACCCTGGAAAGGTGGTCAGAGGTGGGCACACAGCCAGAGCCAGTCTAATTACGGCCCCCGCCCCCTCGGAACTAGGGGGTGGTGCAGGAATTTGGACTCTGTGAGAATTAACAGTTCCACCACCCGGCCCCAGAGCCAAACCTGCAAGATGCATGCTCTTCATTCTTTGTTAATTTCCAGCAAACAGTACCGTCACAGAGAGAGCCTGTTGGCTGCCCTCGCTACTTAGAGAGCTGTTCCCCTGATGTTGGCTCGAGGCTTTTAGCTGACACCTGGCCTTACATCTCTCTGTCCTGAGCTCCTCCAACATGTCTGGTCTCTCAACCATCACCCCTTTAACCAACGATGACCCTTTGGTCTGATAATGACCCTGTCACGGCCCTACAAGCCTGCCCTCCCGTCAAGTCTTAGCTAAGGTCCCCAGAGCCTTCTCCAGTCTTCTTAACCCCTGCTCCTTTCAGCTGCTGCAGCCTCTGACTCTAGTGCCTGTTCTATACTAAGCTCTCGGAATCATAGACTCTTGGGCCCCAAGCCAATCTGCTTTCTCTCTTCTGACCTGTTGCCTTGAAGTGTATTTAGGACTTTGTCTCCACTCACAAACCAGACCCCTAGAGGGGAGGGAGCCCATCTTCCATTGCTTTGTCCAGCCTAGAGCCCATGCACATGGTAGGCAGCATCCCACAAGTGGAGCTGACCCTGGGTCCTTTGCTCCGAAATCATTCAGCATCTGTGTGTGCATCTCCCTGGCCAGACGGAATAGATCCACAGGCAGTGGCCACATCTGTTTTGTTTTCTGGGTTCCTGGTGGAGGCTGGTACATGCCTTCCTCATAATCTGCTCACTGCCCTGGTCCCTGAGGTCTCCCCAGCTGCTCAGCCAGGGCTGGGCCAGTGCGACAGCTCTGTTATGTTTATATCATCCTCTTCTGGCCTGCTGGCCTGTCCACAGGTATCCTGGGACCGCCTTCAGGACCGGAGGGTATATGTGCACATGCATGGGCAAGGTGCATGCACACACACAGCCCCTGAGCACAGCATCAATAATGCATGTTGTGCACAGAAAGCTGCTATGAACTTTATTTATCGCCCAGCTGACATCTCCGATCCGCTCCCAAACCTATCTCCAAGTGTGTGGTGATGGGTGAGCGTTTCACTTAGGAGACCACTTTTCTCTCTCTGTCTGTTAATAATAGATGCTTCCTACAGCCTCAGCCTGGCAGCTTTGACTTACACGTGATCTTCACTAAAGAGGCTAATAGATGGGTCTGAAGTCGTGCCTTTGATGCACAAAGCATCGCTCTTAATTAACCAGATTCTGTCTTTTGGTTGGGAAAAGGCCCTCCCTCCACAGCATCATTCACTACCCACCTCTGGACAGCGCCCAGAGCCAGCTCCTGTTTCAGGCTAATCCAGGGTGTGTTCCTGCACGCCCCTCTGAGAACCACGTGTGCCACCTGAGCACACAGGAAACTGGGGTGGCCCTCATAAGAGAACAGGCCGGCTGTCGCATTGAAATAGGCCGTGAGCTCTGAGCTTGGGACGTGTCAGTGATGAATGCTGTCCCCTCTCTTCCATCCCACCAAAGCCCGCCCCTGCCCCTGCCGCACACCCTCACAGGTTCAGCAGCATTGCCTGGGCGCCTTCCCCGTGCCAGGTCTGGGGCCAGTGCTGAAGAAGGGCGCTGTCTTCACAACCTCACGGCATTATCATTCCAGCCCCAGGGACAAGTTACCGTCGAATTACAGCACCGTGCACTTGGGGAGGGCGTCTAGAAGCAATGGCTGCTTTGATAAAGTCTGAAGCTTGAGTAGGAGTTAGCCAGACAAAGGGGAGGGAAAGTGGAGTGAGAGAGAGGGTGGCAGTGAGCACCTGGCCCTTGAAGTATGAGGAGTGGCTCTCGATTCGCATTCGTCCTTTCGTTCATGCATGCATGAAGGTTTATTGAGCACCAACCCCATACCAAGCACCGCACTGAGTACCGAGTTGCTTAGAGTGGCTAAAGGTAAGTCCCTCCTCCCTCAAGGGGCTTACAGTCTAACAGGGGGACTGCCGGGGCTCGATTAGAGCGGGAAGTGCCAGATACAACAGTAAAGACTGGACCAGGTGCGGCGAGGAGGCAGGGTGGGGAGATGACATGATTCCGACTCCTGTCTCGGGAAGGCGGGCATTTCCAGCCTCGGGCCGCAGAGGTGGGGTCAGGGGGTGCGTGGTGAACTCTTTAGAGTTGAAGGGGTTGTGGTTCCCATCTCCCGGGGACGCCTCACAGGTTTTGCCACCACGGGAATGTATTTGTCGCTTTCCATCCGACGATAGCATAACCCATGCTTATAAAACAGATTAATAAAATAAAAAAGTAGACACCAACAAGATAAAGTCTCTCAAACTCTACTTCCTCCCCAGAGAAAGAAAGACTCTGTTCTGCGCGTGTACGTATGTATATACGTTACCTTCTTTTTGTAACAATGCCGTGCACGCTCATTTCTGAAACTGCTCTGTTCACACGGGGATACAGGGTGGGCCTCTCCATCCGCCCCTAGGTTTCCCCCTTCCTCCTCCCCGAGCGTCAGCGTCACGCAGGGTGCCCCAGGACACAGCTTTGGCCGGGTCTCCAGGCATCACGGGACCAGGGGATGATCTCACTGGGTACGCCATCTGCCCTGCCTGGCCAGAGGCGGCATCAGGAGGGCCAACGGGCACCACGTGTCGTTGGATCCAAGGTGGGCGGGGCTCTGTGCCCTGAGAAGATGGTTAGTCTGAAAACGCACAGGGTACAAAGGTTTGGCTCAGTGAGTGGGTGATAAGGCCCTCGGATAATAACCCAGCTGACACCTCAATGACGTTTACCGGGAGCCAGTGCCGGTTCTTAGCACCGGACTCATTTAATCCCCACATTTTACAGACAAGGCAACGGAGACCCTGAGAGGTTGAGTGACTCATCCACGGCCCCGCTCCCTCAAACTGCACTATGGTTACCTCTGGGCCTGAGGCCACGCACCTCTGTCAAAGAGATTTGAGGACTCTGTGCTGATGTGCTGTGCCATTTCTAGCGTG
The DNA here is from genome assembly GCA_004026805.1 of Lasiurus borealis. Taxonomy (NCBI): domain Eukaryota; kingdom Metazoa; phylum Chordata; class Mammalia; order Chiroptera; family Vespertilionidae; genus Lasiurus; species Lasiurus borealis. The sequence continues at coordinate 19,276 of PVJN01013586.1, forward strand.
TGTTCAAAGGGCACTGTTTATTTCCCGTCCTCCCCAGCCCAGGCTGCGTTCAGGCCGTTCATTACTGAGGGACACGTTCTGATTAGCGGTCGCCTCCCGCCGTCCTCCTCCCCCACGTCCTCCAGAGGATGTCCTTAGACTCAAAAAATAGCGGTGAAAACATCCTCAAAACTACCTGCTTTCTTCCTAATTCCCTCTCCCTCCGTTTCTTCCCGTGGTGCCCATCTCACGAAGAGCCCGTTTCTGGCCATTCCTCGGGGCCTGGCAAATCCCCGCCTCACTCACTGATCCTGGGCAGGTTCCCAGCAAGCTGAGACTGTGCTGACACAGCCCTGTGTCCCTCTCCAAGTCACCTGACGCGTCCTCTCCGTGCTTGCCCATCGCTTTGGGCGCTAGTGCTTCCGAGACCTTCCTAGAAGGATAGAAGGACCCCCTCACTTCTCCTCCTCTTCGCAGGCTATCGATCCCAAAGCTGCCTTTCTCTCCTGCCCACTCTTCTCCTCCTGCAGGACAGAGGCACCTAATTTTATGCCTTCGGGGTGAGCCTCCTCTTCCCCGCCTCCACCCATCTTCTCATTGCCCATAACTCACACGTCATGACAACAGTCCTCGCATCAGCCTAGAGCAGTGGTCGGCAAACGGCGGCTCGAGAGCCACATGCGGCTCTTTGGCCCCTTGAGTGTGACTCTTCCACAAAATACCACGGCCTGGGCGAGTCTATTTTGAAGAAGTGGCGTTAGAAGAAGTTTAAGTTTAAAAATTTTGGCTCTCAAAAGAAATTTCAATGGTTGTACTGTGGATATTTGGCTCTGTTGACTAATGAGTTTGTCAGCCACTGGCAGAGAACATCAAAGGTCACAAAAATGCTGCCTCGTGTGCGCTTTTCAGGGACCCTCATAGTCTGTGAGGCAGGTGTTCTCAGACCCGTGTTACAAATGACGAGACCCAGGCTCAAGTGACTGGCCCAGCATCGACCAGCCAGTGAGGGGTTCCCACTAAGCCTCGAACCCAGGGCTTTTGACGCCACACCAGGCGTCCTTTCCACCCAGATGCGCGGACAGATCTGGACCAGGAACAAGGGTCCCTCGGGAGGACTTGGAGCCAAGCCTGCCCCTTGGAAGCCAAGGGCTCAGGGCGTCTGGCCATTCGTCTAACTAACACGGGGGACTCGGTGCACCCCACAAAAGGAGTGGTGGTGAGTGGCCACTCAGGATTCTCAAAATGCCTTGGGAAGCAGCAGCCTAAGTGCTGTTCATCAGCCGAGTAACGGCTAATGGAGGAGCAGGTGCTTCTAAGAACCCATAATGCCTTTTGGCAGGGACCCGGGGTGCGTCTGAGAGGCCTCCCATGACCCGCAGCGCTGTGAGCCAGGAGCCTGACTGCAGAGGTCCACTCATCATCTGATGTCTGTCTGGACAAATGGCGTATCCAGCTAGACCTGGGGAAAATGAAAAAAAAAAAAATACATTTGCCAAAGTAGAATTCCATCTCCTGTTATGTGTCTCAGGTCTTCATACTTCTTTCTTGACAGCCTTTACTCTTTCATCTGCTCCTTCTCCCTTCCCTCCTTCCTCGACTATTTCTGTCTCTGAACATAACGTTGTGCAGGCCTTTCTGAGGGATACTGGACACTGTGCAATGGCCAGAGGCTGCTGGGCTTTTCCTGAAATAGGTTCTTGGGGCCCAGAAACTAAGTGTGTACCCTTGGCTTTGAATTACTGTCTCTCGCGGACCCAAATTTCTGATGTGGCAATTTTCATTGATCCAGATCGCTGTATACCTGGATTGGACCTGGTTCCAAAGTTGTGTTGAAATTCATTTGTTTGAGGTTTTTACAGATAGTTTCCTCACTCTATACAATGTCTTTGTGTCCCTGACATGGTTCCACCTGGCCCTTCTGCCCAGAAAACCCCATTCCTAAGCTGAGCTGTCCAGCACATCGCCAAACACCAGACTCTGTCCCCAGCCGTCATGTGAGGTCCCTCTGCCTCTGTGTGACTCAGTTTCCCCAGCTACACAAGAGTCCTGAGATGCTCATGCACCTCGGAAAGGTATCGTTGGGGTGGCTCCTCCTACATTAGAGCTTTGGGGTAGGGCTTCATGATTTCATGGTGGAGGCCTCCCAAACCCCCCCACCCCATGTGGAACTGAAAGCGAGGACTGCAGATTCAGAGCCTATGTGTCCTCCCTCAGCTGGCAGCAGCAGCAATGCATAACGTGGGGATAATATTCGTTCCTTCACATGGGTTGTTGTGAGGATTGAATGCAATATAATGGGCAAACAATGCCAGGCTATAGAAATTATTTTTTCTTTTTAAGAGGAAATCATGGATGGTTAAAATCGGGGCTGGGGGAGACTTAAAATGTGCTAGGGGAGGGCTCTTAAAGTGTAATCTTGTGTTGGTCTGTAGAACATTTGCTGCCTGTTAGATCTGGAGGGCAGAGACGCAACAAATTGTGTCCACTGAAGATCAGCCAGAAATTAAGATAACACTGGTTAATACAAGCATGTTATTAAAGGGGTAAAGTAGGCTACGTAAGAACTGGTTTAGGGAAAATTATATGTGTGCCTGGGAGAGATGTTTGCAGGGAAGTTCCCTAAAATGTGAACAGTGGTTATTTTGCTTTCCTCTTTCACATTTTTGTGTTTAACTTTTAAACAATGACTCTGAATCACTTCTATAAAAGAATAAATTCTAGCTGAAACCAGTTTGGCTCAGTGGACAGAGCGTCGGCCTGCGGACTGAAAGGTCCCGGGTTCGATTCGGTTGGGGGCATGTACCTTGCTTGCGGGCACATCTCCACAGTGGGGCGTGCAGGAGGCGGATGATCGATGTCTCTCTCTCATCGATGTTTCTGACTTTCTATCTCTCTCCCTTCCTCTCTGTGAAAAAATCAATAAAATATATTTAAAAAAAAAAAGAATAAAATCTAGATTTCTGCTTAAACCTCCCGCCCAGGACGTGGGAAATGGCTGCTCCAGGGGACTTCCTCCAGCGAGTGTGTGGCCTCGGTGGTGGCCCAGAGAAGACCTGGAGGTTCATGGGGGCCGTGGCAGCGGGGCGTCCACAGAAGCACGGGCTGGGTGCGCCGCCATCGCTGTGAGGCACCTCTAGGTTCCGTGTTGCAGCTTTTCGGCAGAGGCATGGCGTCGGCCACCACCAGCAAGAAGATGCAGGAGGAGGCCACCTGCTCCACCTGCCTGCACCTGATGGCCAAGCCCGGAGCAGCAGCTGCGGCCACAGCCACTGCCAGGCCTGCCTCCTGCGCCTCATGGGCCCTCGCTCCTCCCCCGGAGCCAGGACACGGAGCGCTCCTCCCGCCCCCAGTGCCGGGCTCCCTTCCAGAGAGCAGCCTGCGGCCCAACCAGCAGCTGGGCGACCGCACTGCCGCCTCCGGGAGCCGGAGCAGGAGCCGTCCTGCCAGGAGCACCGGGGGCAGCTGCACCTCTTCTGCCAGGACGAGGCCAGCTCATCTGTCGGCACGCGCTCAGGGAGGATGGGGGCCCGGCTACAGGAAACTGAGGCAAATGGAAGCGGAATGCAAGAACCAGAAAGCATTCGCAGCGAAGCAGATAGCCGAGTGGAGTGAGAAGATAAAGGCTCAGAGACAGAAAATCCAGGCGGACTTCCAGAACCTGCGCAGCTTCCTGAGGGAGGAGGAGAGGTGGTACCTGTGGAGACTAGAGAACGAGAAAGAGCACCCTCTGAGGAGGCTGAGGGACAGGGAGGCCAACGGGGACAGCAGAGCCCGGAGCTCCAGAACCGCAGAGCTGGAGGAGTGATGCCAGGGCTCTACCGAGGTGGTGCTGCAGGATTTGAAGGGCGCCCTCAGCAGGAGCCAGGCGGTGCGGCCGGAGACGCTGCAGGCCCTCTCATTGGAGATTCAGTTCGAGTGTGACGTCTCCGAGCACTACTTTGACCTGAGGAGGGGATCAAGGATGACCCCCCTCTGTCCCTATCTGTCCCTATATTATTTTGTAATGTTTTTATTGATTTCAGAGAGGAAGGGAGAGGGAGAGAGAGAAACATCAATGATGAGAGAGAATCATTGATCGGCTGCCTCCTGCACGCCCCCACTGGGGATCAAGCCCACAACCCTGGCATGTGCCCTTGACCAGAATCTAACCTGGGGCCCTTCAATCTGCAGGCTGATGCTCTATCCCCTGAGCCAAAGCAGCCAGGGCTTGTTTGGTATTTCTTGAACCATCTGACAGAGCTGCCTGGCAGCTAGGAACCTGGCATGGGACAGTGTGCAAAGACCCCGAGTGACCATGAGCTCACAGAGGGGCAGCCTCTGCCAAGTGCTCCTTCCCATATGACAGGCCGAATGTGACCTTAGAGATGACGCTGCCAAGGGGGATGAAGCAACTCGGCGACAATCCCACGCGTTCGTGCTCTTTCAAGGAGAACTTATCTTCCGCTGGAGATCCAAGGAGCAGGGGGACTAATCTAAGAACAGCCTGCTCTTCGGGGACTGTTGGATGCCCTCCTTTCTAATTTGCGCCCTAAAATTACCGAAGTTGACAGGGCTGCATTGCACATAGTCATGACAGGATGAGGAAAGACAGACATGGGCGAAGTTACCAAAGGATTAAAATCGTTGCCCTGGGCGCACCCTGCAGTGTAGACGTGAGGCAGATGTTCTCCAGTCAAGAAAGTGAGGGAGAGTCCATGTCACCTCAGCATTCAAGAGAAGCAGCACCTGAAAATGATCCCAACTATTTTCTGACTGAACCACCCTCGGCTACAGCAGGTGCTGCTCCTCTCACTGCAGCTGATCCTGATGACCACGATTCATATCAGGAGTGACTTGAGGGCGGGAGAGGGGATGGGGGAGGGGGAGAGGACATATGTAATACAGTGGTACCTCGAGATACGGGTTTAATTCGTTCCGTAACCTTGAGGCATGGGAGACTATGAGATGCTCAAGTAGCGATAAACTGGTGGGTCGTGTGCAGCCGGCCGATCCGCGTGATTACTCCTATCTCAACTATTGCTTGTATTTCAAAGCAAAAATCGCTCACTCGACGGCTCATATCTCAAAAATCTTGTATGTTAGGGCACTCGTATCTCGAGGTACCACTGTACTTTCAACAATAAAGATTTATACAATAAAGATTTATTTTTAAAAAGAGGAAAAGAATAAATTCTACACACACATCTTTCTCAGGATGAGGAGTGGTTTGCCTAAGAAAAGCAAAAAATTTTTTTTTGCTCTGGTTTTTGTGGCTTTGACATCTCAAAGGACTCCTCCTTCTTCAGTTAGTGCTCTGAGTTCAGGGAATTTATCTCGGGTAGAATTCATGTGGTGACCAAGGACGCTGGTGGTCCCTGAACAGGACAGAGGCTCAGCAGCCTGCTCCCACTGCCCATCAGGGTGTCACATGACAGCTACCCCTCCTTGAAGGCTAGCAAAGGGGTTGGAGGGGAAACTACTGGAGTTCTGAAAACACAGCCACCCAAGCAGGATCTGTCCCGCTAACGGTGCGACAGCACTAGTATTTGGCTATACCCGCGGTTACAAAGGCGGCGAGAAGCCTTGAGCGGCAAAAAATCAAAACGGAAACCTTAGGCTTAAAACCGGAGCGTCCTCAGATCCAGTCTGTGAGTTGGCGTATGAGGGTGGACAGTAGCCGCTGACATCAGCCGGGGCACGTCGTGTGTGTGTGTGTGTGTGTGTGTGTGTGTGTGTGTGTGCCCGGCAGCACCGCCTCCCCTCAAAGCGGCCTCCATTCATGCCCCCTGACAATCGTCGATTGTTCTCTTTGGATGGAGGCCCAGGATGATCCCAGTTTCTCCTCCCCAACACAAGGCTTTCCTCTGTGCGGGCTCCTTCACCTTCTCCCCACTTAACTGGGCAGTTCTGCCTGAAATCTGAGCATTCCTATTCGTCAGCGCTGGTTCTAGAACGTCCTGTGGTCTGCCGTGATGGATGTGACCACAAGCTCACACTTGAGCGCTCCTCTGAGGTTTGCCATGCTGCCTTCCTTCCAGCCAGTCCTACAGAGGGCTTCCCTGTGCCCGGGGGCCAGCCTTGGGGACAGGAGAGGAGACAGGCGGCCAGAGGAGGTGCAGCTCAGACACTCACATGGGGACCAGTTGTGAGCGGAGAGCCTCTGAGGCATCACATTTGCCAAGACCCAGCCCCCAGGGGGTGCTGACTGAGCCCTCCAGGCTCTTTCTCTTCCTTCAGGTACATGTTAGCTCCCCGTCCCTGAGCACAGGGATTTACTAATGATCTTGGCTCCAGACTTCACCTCAGCTCAGGAGACGCGTCTGCCTGCCTTTTCATTAACCTTTATATCTTAAAGCAAAACGGTTGGGCCATAGGCATGAAAGAATATAGAGTGTAAAATACAAAGAGAAAGTTTTCAAATAAAACTGAAGCTTTAGTTCATTTGAACATGTGTTCCAATATTCCTAAACCGGTATCCTCATCACTACTTGATCTAATCACCATTACCAGCTGTGGCTTACGGAGATCTGATTCTGCTGCCAGGCTGCCTGGGCCTTTGAACCCTGAATCCATTACCGGTCTGCTGTGCAATGTTGGGCAACTTACTCACCCTTTCTGTGCTTGACTTTCCCCATCTGCACAAGTATGCATAATAATAGAGGCAGTTGTGTGAATTAAATGACTCAATACCTGGGGAGGCTTGGAACATGGCTCCTATAACTATGTGGAATCCTCCTTTCCACCCTCATGAAATCACTATTAAATTCATGATCGTGCAAAAAAAAAAAGGAGGGGCAGGGAGGGAGAGAGACCAGAACAAAGGAAGTTGGATGCAGGAGCCAAAAATCCTCTTGGAGAACAAAGTTCATGTCAAGGTTATTTTTGGATCCTAGATTTACCCCTACTTGCTCTTCAGCTATCTGAAAGAGATCCACTGAGGCTGTTTTGTTTTTTAACAGCTTTATTGAGGTATGTGACATGGCATCAAATTCAGCCTTTAAAGTGTACAATTCAGTGTTTTCAGCAGATGCACAAAGTGGTGCAGTATCACTACGCTGCGTTCCAGTGTGGGTTTTTAACTTGCGGGGAATCTAGGCGCGCTTTTTCTTTCTACGGACAGAGCCACCCGGCCTGGTGGCAGTGATTCCGCTGAGTCACCGTGGGCGGGCCGGCAGCCTGCTGTCCTTCCCAGAAGCCGGCGGGCCACCTGGGCAGCAGCGAGTGGGCACCAGGGCCGGCGTCTGCTGCCCCCTAGCGAGGGCTGCCGCCCAGCTCTGAAGCACCCCACCAGGCACCGCCAGCAGAGATGGGCTCCGGATGCGTTTGTTTCAGCAAGACTCTGGTTGGGAGGGGTGTCTGGCTTGGAGTGCGGGGAGCCAGGGCGCAGAGCCAGCCCCTGACGGAGGCTTCCCCTTACCTCTCACTACAGCCAAGACAGGGTCATTTCACCAAGCCCTGGGTGAGGGAAAAGGCTGTTTGTTCAACTTCCTTTTGGGAAGGCGCTAGGGTGATACAGTAGGGTAGAGGTGAGTTTGAGCATCAGAAGGTCAGAGTTCACACTCTGCTCTGCAGCTGACTAGCTGTGTGACCCTCCACAGGTTACGGAACCTCTCTGAGCCCTTTCCTCATCCAGAAAGAGAGAGCATCCCTCTCACGGGCTGTCATGTGACAGAGACTCTTTCTGAAGCCAGTGTGGCTGGCTTTCAGTCAGTCAGAGCTCAAATAAACAGGTGCATTTAACCACTTGTACACCATAAGCATCTATAGACGCAAGTGGCGGATCTTTTTTTTTTTAATATATCTTATTGATTTTTTACAGAGAGGAAGGGAGAGAGATAGAGAGCCAGAAACATCGATGAGAGAGAAACATCTATCAGCTGCCTCTTGCACACCCCCCACTGGGGATGTGCCCACAACCAGGTTACATGCCCTTGACCGGAATCTAACCTGGGACCCTTCAGTCCACAGACCGACGACACTCTATCCACTGAGCCAAACCGGTTTCGGTGGATCTTTTTTAATTAAATTCAAAATATTGTGCCAGTTAACTGGTTAATACCCCAAACCTGCCAAAAGGGTGTCCGGTGCTGCCCCGGCTTGCCCAAGGAGCTTTCTAGAACCTGAATGACTCATTACCAAAATGTGTTGCTTTGGTTCTAGAAATTTCTGTGGTGGATGTGGGTAAGAAAGTGAGAAGGAATAGGAAGGGCGGTGGTAGGCGCAGGAAAGCTGTTTGGTCTTCACCTCCTTGAGACAGAGACCACCCCACGTCAGAGGAAACCTACACCCAGGAGAGCCTGCAGGAGCCGTGTCCCAGAGGCCGGTAGGGCCAGGGGAACCGAGTCCTTTCCGGTTCCCTTCTCTTCTCTGCACCTGCCCTGTCTTCTTTGTCCCTCTGTCCCTCTCAGTCCCGTGGACCTTCTTCTCCCTGTCTTGGCCCCTGGCTGGGCCTGGGATGTGACCCGGTAGGACAAGGCGCTAGAGCGTCTCCACAGGCCCCTGTGCCTCAGAGGCCTCAGTCTACGCGGCTACAGAATGACAGGGACAGACTCCGGGAGCCTCTGGCTCACGCTTTCTCTTGTGGGGATGCAGTCCTTTTCTCAGGGTCCCTAAAAAGTGGCTCTTTTCGTTTCCAGGTTTAGCTCAACCTTTGCGCCTCTCTTGAAATTCCTTCCCTAACCTCCCAGCCTGCTGCCTCGGAGTCACTGCCTGGGGGAGCAGGAGGTAGGAAATCAGAGAGAAGAGGAGAGGGATGGGGGAAAGAGGCGGGGTGGAGAGATCTGTTGATTAGAAGAATAAGAAAACAAAGGAAGACATTTATTGGTGTGTTTATTTTCCCGTCTGTGTGTCTCCGTTAGATTATAGGGGTCTGGGCGGTGATGGGCACTTCTAGTCTGTTGTTTCGCCTGCCGTCTTTGCGTGGAAGTCTTCGGGCTGTGCCAGTGGTCAGTTGGGTTACGTGTCCTTTGTCCAGTTATGTCAGAGAAATCATCTTGCCCTGGTTCTCAATAAGGAAGATGGCAGGGGTCAGGGCAGAGGGGGAAGAGGAGAGAGAGGAGGAGGAAGGCTGAGATGCCAGGGCCTCCTGCCTCTCCCCCAGGCCTGGGCTAGAGACCTCCTACTGTCCTGTGATGGACCTCAGGCTCCAGGGCTGGGGAGGGGACAGGCCCAGAGGTCCCACTTAGAATAAGTTGCCAGAGCAAAAAGGGAGCTCAGAGGTCACCGATAATGGAACTGGTGCCTTCAGAAGAGGGGGTCTTATGTCTGGGGCTTTCTAAGAGTGGCATTTTGTGGATGAAGAAGGTTGAGAGAAGTGACTTGTTCACCCAGCTTCAGGGTGTGAGTCCTGGACGACACTCTCTACACCCAGACCTGTGCTGGACAGGAAGGTGGGGAGCATTTTATGGTCCAGGATGGAAAAGCAGACTGTGCATATTCTATCAGGACTCAGGCTTTGCATCTTGGTATCGTCTCCTGCTGGTTGTGTAACCCTGGGCTGTGTGCCCTTCCCAGATTCCTCATCTATCCACTGGGAATCTTAATATCTATGCTGATGACTAGCTACATCACAGGACTGCTGTGTGTCCAGGGACACGCCTCTGAGGTGCCCACACAGAGCAAGCTCCTTCTTTGACAGGAGCCGTGTGGTACCAACTGTGTACCAGGCTCTGGGGCTGCGGCCTTGTTAATTCAGAAGATCCCAGGGTTGGCAGGAGGGTGGCAGGGTGAGCCTCCCTGCTTAGGGAATTCTTCCCATGCATTTCACTTTCTTTCCAAAGGAAAAGACTGGCCCTTGAGGAGCACACAGTTCATTTATTTTGCATCGTGAATAGCTGCCTGTTTTTAAGGGTGACTTAATTTCTCCAGCAGCCCTGATAGTTCATTCAGCTTCCTATTGGTGCATCTGACTTTCTCCAGCCCTGCGGGGTGGTGCTGGGGCGAGGGGGAGGTCATCAGAAGCCAGGGGCCCGAGAACAACCACCCTCTTATCTGCTTTATGGATCCAAAAGAGGCAGCATGTCCCCAGTTCCCAGTCCCCAGAACAAGGCGCTGCTGCCTGAAGCTCCGGGAATGACTTGAAACCTTATGGAAAACACTAGATGAACAAAACCCAACATCAAATGCAAAAGCCATGCTGAGAATTTACATTTTTCAAATGGCTGAGGGGAGAGGGAGACGGAAACATGAAAGTGCATGACACATGAAAATTATATGCCTTTCGAATTTCAGTGTCCACATATACAGTTTAATTGGAGCACAGCTCGTTCATTTATGTACCAGTGGATATCTGCTTTCCCCCTGCAGTTAAATTTAATACAAAGAATTAGATCACTAACAAACATAGCAGAAAATGTCGATGATCTTTATGTGTCATAGAGCAATGGGATAAATCACAGAGGAAAATAGAACTGTCTGTATAAAAACTAAAAACATCCATCAGAAGCCGAAAGAAACCAAGATAAAAGGCAACCGATCAGAGGAAGGGTCACAACTAGGATAAAAGGTTAATGTTATTCATAAAATAAGAGCTCACTCAAGTCATTACAATGAGCACTGAGATCTGAACAGAGGAGGAAATGTAGGATAGAAATGGGCATTTTATGAAAGAGGAAATTAACTCATCAGATTCTTACTTTTATACCTTCATCCTCCATGTTCTGGGAGGGCAGACTTGGTCATTGAAAGGAATCAATCAAATCGCAAGATAAAACCATGGGGTGCCTTAAAATTCTAAGTGTTCACTAAAACTTTAGTTGACTGGCCTACCTCTCCTGGGCCAGGTATAGTGTCTCCAGCAAGTTTGGGAAGCCTAAAGCTTTTGGACCAATTCCCACCCCTCCAGAGTGGGGCACCTGATAAATCAGTCAGATGAGGTGACTCGTGGACCAGTCCCAGGGATGAGCAGTTGGGCAGTGAACCCAGGAGGGCCTGAGAGAGGCCCCAGCAGAAGCAGTGAGGAAGGCTTACTCCCTATAGAGGTGGGAAGCGGTAGTTGTGTCCTCAGACGATGGAACTGGTGCCTTTCAGAAGAAGGGTTCTTAGGCTTGGGGGCTTTCTAAGGGAAACAGACCATCAGCATATCTAAGGGTAGAGACTATCACCACCAGGTCCTAAACTTGAAAGGGTGAATTTGACTTTTAGCTGCTTGTCCTTGGGGAGGTGTCCATGGTTTGGAGAAGCTCAGTCTCAGATGCCTTTCCCGAGAGAGCTATGAGGGGCCAGGGCCTCGGGCCTCCGTCAGAATGAAAAGGCACCCCCTTCTCTACAAGCAGGAGCTGCCTCTGTGGGGCCAGGCCACCACCTTCGGCCTCACCCAGCAGAGGTCCTGCTAACCTCACTCTTTTGTTTTTGTTTGTTTGTTTTTTTAAGTAATTCTATATTGTTGAAAGTATTACATATGTCCCTTTTTTTTCCCCATTGACCTCTTCCTGCCTACCCCCACCCACCCACCTCAGGCCTTCAGCACCCTGTTGTCTGTGTCCATGGGTTATGCATGTATGCATACAAGGTCTTTGGTTGATTACCTCCCACCCTCCCACCTTCCTCCGCCTTTCCTCTGAGACTCTGCACTCTGTCCCATGCCTCTAATGTCTCTGGATCCACTCAGGTCATCAGTTTTGACCTCACTCTTAAAATCTTCCTAGACCCTCCCAGCTCTCACCAGCTTCTTATCCTGCACCGTGGGTGGAGAAGAGAGCTCAGGCACCCACACCAGCGTGTCCTGCCCAGAAGGGAGAGGAATGAAGCTGGACATGAGTGTGCCAGTGGCCAGCTGGTACCAGCACAGAGCCAGAAACTGGCTGTCCCGCCACAAACACCAGGCTTGGGAAAATTAGGTGTAGGGACTGCCCCAGGTGCATGCATCCTCCACCTTGCAGTACACCGTTTGTATGAGTTGCCCAACACCTGTGGAGACCAGACTGTGGATTTTAAAACATTCTGCAACTCCTAACTCATTTAGAGGACGCATGTCATCAGGTGTGTCCTCCACCCTTTTCCCATGGAGACATTATTAATTGATCACCGAAACTGAGAGCTAGATGCCTCTGAGGCAGGAAAGGAAAAGGCCCCGCCCACTCCAGTTTGCCTTATCAGCTCTTCCCTGGACAACTGACCCACTTCGGCAGCTCCCGTGTGCCATGGAGACAAGTCCAAGTGAAAACAGAAACATAGGGAGAGAGCTGCTACAAATTATAAAGGAAAATTAAAGACTACATTCAGATTATGAAAAATTATAAAAGTCACAAATATAAAGAGGAAAGAATGAAAGAAAAAAGCAGCCTAAAAGGATAGAATGATAAAAGGTAACACAGGGGAATATATTTTAAAGGAATTTCAAAAGGTTAAAAATTACTAAATAACCGGAGGGGCTGCTTTTACAACTCTCCTGTAAGTCTAAAATTATCTCAAAAATAAAAACATTAATAAATGAAAAGCTAATATAATTCTGGGGTGAAAATTAAAAGTAAAAATAAATTAAACAATAAATGGAAGCAAATATATGTAAAAGTTTAAAGGGAGGAATTGAAAGCCAGTCAGACAGGGGAGTTTCAAAAATAAGGAAAGAATAAGTACTATGAGATAATTAGGTTATATAAAGGGAGGTATCAAAGTAAAAGATAAGAGACTAAACACTTCCAGAGAAAAAAATGGAAACTGATGGAATAATCCAAAGTAGCATAAATGAGCCAGGGTAAAGTGGCATACTGAAAAGTCCAGAAACTCAAAGCTATGAGCTATTTTTTAAATAAAGAAAAATTCTCACTGAAGATGAGAACAACGTCTGAGTAAATATCATCCCTACCGCGCTCTGTTGGGCTTTTGCAGGAAGGGAGGCATGCTGCTCCAAGCCTCTCATCCTGTTCCGGGCGCCATTAGGGATTTTCTGCCTCACACCCTGCTCCGGGCGCCATTAGGGATTTTCTGCCCGCCCGCAGAATGCACAGCCGAGGGCCTGGTGGGTGCCAGTGAGGTGAGTGGAGGCCACAGCTTTGACCTCCTGGCAGGGCCAAGGGTTACCCAACTAGGAACTGGGGGAGTCATGTACAGTTAGTTGCATGAGGCTGAAAAACACATGCTTTTCTCTGCTCCAGTGTCCTTACCAGGGATGCCTACTGACACCTTCCTTCTCTTGTTTGGTCCTACCATCTGCATTAAAAAAAAAAAAAAACAGCAAGAAAACAAACAAAAAAATTTAAACTCCTAGTCAGCAACATTTACTTCTTCTTCTTTTTTTTTAATATATTTTATTGATTTTTTTATAGAGAGAAAAGGAGAGAGTTAGAAACATCGATGAAAGAGAGACATCAATCAGCTGCCTCCTGCATGCCCCCTACTGGAGATGTGACCGCAATCAAGGTACATGCCCTTGACCGAAATCGAACCTAGGACCTTCCAGTCCACAGGCCCACACTCTATCCACTGAGCCAAACCAGTTTCGGCAGCATTTACTTCTTTTTAAAAATATATATTTTATTGATTTTTTACAGAGAGGAAGGGAGAGGGATATAGAGTTAGAAACATCAATGAGAGAAAAACATCGAACAACTGCCTCCTGCACACCCCCTACTGGGTCTGTGCCCACAACCAAGGTACGTGCCCTTGACCGGAATCGAACCTGGGACCCTTCAGTCCGCAGGCTGACACTCTATCCACTGAGTCAAACCTGTTAGGGCAGCATTTACTTCTTAATGAAGTTAAACGAGTGCTGGGCATAACAAGTCAGGCTTGCTGCACCTGTCCACCTAGTGCTTTTGAACATGAACTGATGGAATGTTTGTGAATTCAAGGTACGCATACCTGTCAATAACACCTTGGCAGGTATGCAAAGCTCAGGCTGAGGTTGCTGGAGAGGGAAGTGGGAGGTGGGGAGATGTCTACCATGAACTAGGGAGATGGCACGTTACTCTCCCTGAAACCCCCCCAACTTCACCCCCCCCTCATCCCTCAGGCACTTAGCCTCATCTCAACCTCCCAGCCTCAACCCCCCACCTTCCTTCCCCAGGTGGGCCTTGAACCGGGATGGCTGAGCCCCGCCAGGAGTTCAACATGATGGACGATCATGCTGGGACCTACGGGCTCGGGGACAGGAAAGACCTCCCCTCTCAGGGGGGCTACACCCTGCTGCAGGACCACGAGGGTGACGGGGACCACGGCCTGAAAGGTGAGTGCACGCCCTGCAGGGTGGCCCGGGCCTTGGGAGTCACAGCCGCCCGTCTGCTTGCTTTGGGAAAGGCTGGCAGGAAGGGCTTGCAGCCAGATTTTTTTTAAAGAAGTTCCAAACACTTTATTGGGTTAGATTATCAACAGAGAGAAGCCTCATCGTTTGAATGGCCAAGATAACCCAGATGTGACGCTCTTTAAAATGTGCCGCTCCACAGGAGAGTCTGTCACCCGAGTGGGTGCCGTGTGACAGCGGCCGCGGGGCTAGTCAGTCTGAGCAGCACAGGGCGCTCTCCGGAGTCTGTAGCCACACCCGGTGACCTATAAATCAGCGGCACGCATTAGCATGCACACTATGTGGCCCCACACATTACCTTCATCTCTCCCTCCCGGGCCTGTCTGGGCCCTCTTCGGCAAGTGGGCTAGCGCTGGGATTCATACTATACCTACATTAATAACTACATCCACTTCTACGTCTTCTAAAATACATCTTTTGGGCCAGTTGGCTTAGCCTCCTGCTCTCCCATTCCAAAGGCACACATTTCATTTCCCTGTCTGGCCACCACATTCAGGAAGCACGCAGCCTCTCTTCCGCTCCACCTGCCGGCCTGATTCCCGCCGGGAGCACCAGGCTGGCCTCAGGGTGAGAAGGACCCTACCCCGCCCTCCGGACCCACTTCTAAAGAGACAAAATGGCAAGCAGTCGACTCCCTCTTTTAGTACTAAAAATAATTTAAGAAACGCTTTGCAGCCTGAAGTGTGAGATAGTGGACAGAAGAAGTGCAGCTCCTAGTGGGAAACGACCTTCTCGGGGTGCATCTATCCAGGAGGGCTCCCTGGAGGAGGCAGGTCACCAGGAAGTGCCCTGAGTGCAGAACAACAGTCCCTGTCTTGGGAAGGTTTCAGGACTCACTGGGGGCCTTGTGTCCAAGGCTGGCCTCTCGGTAGGTGTTTAAGCAGAGAACAGATTGGAGTCACGGGAGCTTGGAAATTAGGCAAGCGGGCTCCACGTCGGAGGAAGTGGAGGCAGAGTGGGGCTGCTGTCCCTGGGCTCAGAGGCTGCCCAGCCAGAAAGAGGGATGGGAGGGAGCGGTGCGGGTCAGGGGGATATGGGTTCCCGATGGGCCTAGAACGCCCTGCCTGGTGTCATGGTAACAAGAAATGTGCATCTGACCTCCCCGCAGGCCACGGCCTGGCTCCAGCCTTAGTTGCTAAGTTTCAGCTCTTGACGCTCCCTCTTCTGAGGACCTGAGCCCACACAGGCTCTCATCACTCTCTGCCAAGTCCCCGTGCAACTTCAGTTATTAAACTCTCATGGATGGAGTCCAACTTAGAATCCCAGCATACCGAATTTTGCCCCAGATGAAATCTGCCAGTGAAAAATGATGTTCTATATAGGGATGCTCTATAAAGGGGTGCCTGGTTTAAAAATTTAAAGTATAGATTATGTTGCAACAAATGTACCATAATAATGAAGGGTGTTAATAATGGGGAAACTGGGGTTGGAGTATACCCTCGGTCCTATCTTTGCAATTTTACTGTAAATCTTAAAGCTGTTCTCAAATAAAAAGCTCATTTTTCTTAAGTCCAGGAAAAAAAAAATTGGTTTTCACCAGTCTTATTGTTTAAAGGAAGAACTAAATTCAATTTGTACAGTAAGAACCAGCTGACTGAGTTATTTTATGTCTCAGCGTTGCCTAAAGTATATTCGCTAAAACTACTCCATTCTTTCACATAAAACAGGATCTAAGGATCTAGGCCAAAACAGACATATTATAATATACACTGAGTGGCCAGATTATGATGCATTCAGAGAACATAATAATCTGGCCACTCAGTGTATATACAGCTGACCCTTGAACAACTTGGGAGTTTGGGGTGCCAAATCCCCAAGTCATCGAAAATACATATATAACTTTTGACACCCTCCCCCACCAAAAATTTAACTATTGACAGACAGCCTACTGTTTGACCATAAGCCTTACTGATTAACACGTATTTGATGTCGTATGTTACATGATCTATTCTTTCAATAAAAGGAAGCTGGAGAAAATAAAATGTTATTGCGGAAATCATAAGGAAGAGAACATCCACTAGCAGTATTCACTGAAACAAAGCCACGTGTAAGTGGACCCACAAAGCTCACATCGTGTTGCCCAGGGGTCAGCTTACATGCACGTGTGAAACGGCTGACCTTTGTGTCCCTGCTGTGAAAGGGAAGCATCGGAAGATAGTTTGCTTACCCGACGCATATAATTGCCAAGGAAGCAAGCCACACCTAAAAGATGTCCCTAGTTCTCTCAGGCTTGTCCTTGCTGCTAAGGATTTAGAATGAGTTGTTTTTATATGGGGAGTAAGGGACATCCCTGGCAGAAGGTGCCACTTGACCTGTGACACTTTAGATCCGTGACAGAGACTACGCTGGATCGTGACAGGGAACCACGTGTCAAATACTAGGCAAAGAGTGTCTAAGTAGGTGCTACACGTCGGGTAAGGGCTCGATGCGGCCAAAGAGAGCTGCCAAGGGTGCAAGTTGGTTATCAGGTCAAGTAAGACACCTACTGGATGAAAAGGTGTTTGGTGGGTTAGCTGGTTCTACCTTCCAGATGAGATACGGAAGAAGCCCTTCCTTCTGACCTCCAAGAAACGTAACGAGGATAACGCAGATGACAAGGGCTGCAGGCTGAGGACAGATTGGGGGCCAGGCTGTTTGGGGACAAGTTTTGCTAGAGACACAGTCAGTCACGCCCACAGGTGCCGGTGCCCTGCCAGTCAAGGTTGGTTCGTCATAACAAGACTCGGCGGGCAGTCTGCATGATGGTTGCAGGTTTCTGCCAGCTCCGGGACCAGGGAACTGCCTCTGCTGGCGGCTGGTTTGGAATTAGCGCTTCTTTGTCTGGACGGGCACAGCCAGGGCTGGTGTACAGGGACAGCGTTTTAGCGAAGGGTCCAGGGTATCTAACCCCACAGGGCACTTGGACTCCACTTGCCTTTTTTCATCTAGGAGTTCTGTTTTGTGCACAGAACCAGCCCTATGTCACAAAACCGACCCCACGGCTGCCCCCGGCCTGGGTAGAGTGGCTCCAAAGGGCGCCAGAGCTTCCTGGCTTCAGGTTCTGAAAGGACAGTCTTCTTCTAAGTAGTAACTAAGACTGGCATTTCAGGTGTCACTCGAGGCTGGTGAGGTCCTTCCGTGAGAGGAGCTGAGCGAAGTCCAGACACCAGTTGTCCGGTTAGAAGCGGGCACTGGGTCTGCCCTGAGCCTCTTCCTTTCTAAAGGAAGGAGTGGGACCGCTGAGTGTTTTCCAGGTGTTTTCTGCTCGTCCTTCCTTAATGGCAGTGATCGCCCATGAGTTTCTCTGGCAAGGAAATTTGAGGCCCCAGGTCCACGGGGCATAGCTTTTTGGTATCTGCTGCCATTTGTCAGGAGAGCCCTGCCTCAGCTGGAACCACAAGCTGATTACAAGGCACTGTCTTCACCTGTGTCAGTGCCTGACCACCCTGGTGTGGGGCACAGTTGTGTTGGTGGCAGGGGGTTAGAGGGAGGGAGGGGTTGGACCCCTTTGTGGTTTTATCATGCGGCCACAGTCCATCCCTCTGGCTTCCATACTGAGTGACTTTGGGCTCCAAAACAAACTGCTCCCGAGTTCCTCCTGAGGTCCAAAAGGGCGGTGGGAGAGGCGGCCATTCTGAGGGACTCGCTGTGTATGTTCCAGAACCTCCCCTGCGGACCCCTACCGGTGACAGATCTGAAACCGCTGATGCTAAGAGCACTCCGACAGCCAAAGGTGGGGCCTCCTTCCTCTCATTGCTCCAGCCAGCCAGCCCCTCCCATGCACCAGCCTGCGTGTCGCCATGCTTTGCGCCCATGTGTGCCACCCTTCCTGGCTGCGTCGCTGCTGCCTCTCCCTCTGGCTGAGAGATGTGCTCGCTCAGTGCTTTTGCAGGATGGCTCAGGCTTGGCTCAGGAATGCTGGCGGAGCCAAGCCCTGCTTTGATGCCTTGCTCGCTAGTGCCAGCTGTGGGCACCGTCATCGTGTGGGTGCTTTGAGGCAGCCACACTCTCAAGGACTGGGGTCTGTGGCAAAGCTGGGCCCAAGCACAACTCCTCAAAGCCCCTGCTTCGTATCAGTTGACCTCCCCAAACTTCAAAAGCCCGCCCAGCTCCCTCTTTCATGAGCCACCAGGTCCCAGGGCAGCCGTGTGGCTGAGGAGAGGAGGTACATGCCTGGCTCCAAGCTCACACGTGGGGACTGGTCTTGGTTTAGGGTCCTTCTGCTTTTGAGCAATGAGCTTGGCTGGGCCTTGGGACATTGGCCACCACCTTAGTTCCAGCCCACCTCCCGACCTGTCCGCTCTAGACCTTTGCTGTCTAGGTTAAGATAAAGCTCCTCGTGTATTTCCTGAGATGCTCCTGGGTCCTGATTTTGACCACCTGCTCTTGCTTCCCATCTATGTCAGTCAAGACCGAATTTGATTGCAGGTCGAGAAAAACGCAAGGAACTGTGGCCAATATATGAAGAAATTTATTTATCCCACATAATAAGATATCCAGCCTTGGGCAGTCCCCAGTCTCATCCATGTTCTGCCATCTTTATCTTCTGCCATCCTGCATGGTTCTACTGCCTCGTGGTTATGATATGGCTGCTGCCCTTCCAGGCATCACAGCTGCCTTCAAAACAGGAAGAAAGTAGCAAAGCAAAGTGGTTGAAAGAGCCCTGGCATCCAAAGCGCTCTCTTTCAGTGAGGAAAGCAAGAGTTGTCCTGCCAGCCCCTCCCGGCCAGCTTCTGCTTGTGTCTCGGCTGTCAGGACGCAGTCTCATGGCCCAGCTCTGGCTGGAAGGAAGCCTGGGCCACCATGTATTTTGCTTTACAGCCTCTTCAGCAGAAATCAAGAGACAAGGGAATTGGAACGCCTTTTGAGAAACCAGTCCTTGGTATCTGCACCTCATCTCTTCATCCTCCCCAAGGAGGCTCCAGGTTCTGTTCTCAGCCCTGCTCCGGGCCCTGCCCATTGCTGTACGTGTGGCACCGGATGAGACCCTGGCCCCAGCATCCACCTTGGATGAATTCAGGAAGTGACTGTCAAGTGACTGCCAACTGCTTGGTCTAAGGGTGCATCTGTGGAGGACAGAGGGGGTATGGCCCTTCCCCCACCCTCAGGTTCTCAGCCAGGCCAAATGCTCTTTGCTCTCCTTAGAGCCAGTGATGCAAGGCATAGCCTGCTGATCTTATTAGGACAGGTGCACAAGGGGCCTACCTCCCTGAGAGAGTCCTGAGACGCCAATGCCAGAACCCCGGCCAGCCTTCCACATCATGGTTTTCAGTGTCTCATCAGCCGTGTTCTGGAAGAACCTTCCAACCACATCTCGCTGCACGGTGGACCCTGTGCATGTGTGGGTCCCAAGAGCTCAGCTTCCAGCCGACAGGGAAGGGGCCGTGCTGGGCCGAGACCATAATTAAAACGGACTCCAGGTGCCTACACTGACCAGGCCCTTGGATAGCTTTCAGCACTGACATTCCCTTATGTTCACCCAGAACCGCCTGGGCCGGTGCCAGGGCATTGCTCGGGGACCAGTGCCGATTTGGAAGCCTTCACCTTGATGAGAGACCGACAGCCACTCCTGGTGGTGGTGGGGGGGGGGGTCCTTCACCTCCGGACTCTGCTCTGAAGGTGGCCCCGCCCCAGCCCTGTGGTCAAGCACCTGACCCTGGACAGCAGGGGCCTGTTCCTCGCTACTCAGGGGACTCTGTGCTTCTTAGCCAGGGGTCATGGCTTCAGGGACAGGGCCGCTGCAGGAAACCTTGGAGGCTACCTGGTGATGATACCCCCATTCTGCAGATGAGGAAACTGAGGCCCAAGGAGGACCAAGGACTCACAGCAAAGCCACAGCCCCCATCCCTCACCCAGAGATCCTGCCCTGCCTTAGTCCCAGGTCCTCTCCTGCACCGCCTTTAGGATCAGACATCTGAGATCAGTCATCTGATTTTCAGCATTTCTTCTTCGCCTCTCCCTGGGGCCGTCCCCGCGGGCTCCTGCACTGCGTGCTGACACAGGGCTGTCCCTGGCTTTCCTGGCAGTGGGCCTGGGCGTCTGATGGGCCGGTGCCAGGCACGCGGAATATTAATGTGCTTCCTGGGAGATGTCAGACGGGGTGGCTCTGGGCCTGCTTTGTGGCGTGGCTTTTGTGCATGCGGCTGAGTTCCCTTCTGCTTCCCCTCCCTGCCCTGCACACGAAGCGAGGTGAGGGGCTTGGCCCGGCTCATCCTGGGCCGCCCAAAGGTGATTTTCAGTGGTTTCCAGACGCGACAGCGCCCCTAGTGGATGAGGGAGCCCCCGGCAAGCAAGCCGCCGCCACTCAGCCCCACCCGGAGATCCCAGAAGGAACCACAGGTGAGGGTGACCCCAGGGCTGGGTTCCCGGCGGATCTGCTGCAGGAAAGGGTGTGCGTGGGGTTGTGCTCATCTCCGAGTGGGACGGGAATGTGGGCGGACACCAGCTCCTGGGACAGTTGGGCTGTTCTCAGCTTGACGCCTGGATGTCCTGTTGCTTCCATGGCTGTCGGCCAGGCTCCCGGGGAAAGGACCTTGTGCATTCCTTCTAGCTTCCCCTTCCTGTCCCGGTCAGTGCGCCGCGGCAGGCTGGCGGCAGACCCTCCTTCACCTGAGGTCAGTCCCCCCTCCTGCAGACTCCGCCCAGTGACAGGCTCACCCTCCGGGGGGTGGCTGTCCACCAGCAGCACCCACCTTTGGAGGACAAGCCCTGAGGAGTTCGGGATATAATCCAGCACCCGGTCCGCCACTCTCCTTTCACACGTGTCTGCACGGAACAAGGCATGACGCCACTGTGCTGTCCACACGGTGATGGGGAAGAGCTCAGACTTCGAGGCACCAGCCAGAAATAGCCCTGGACTCGGGGCCCCGAGTCACCCTGCGGAAGCAGCTAGCACGGCCCAGAGCTCCTGCTGTCAGTTCCTTTCGCGTCCCCTCCTTGGGCTGACGTGAAGACCCCACAGTCCGCTTGGTGGTGGGAGTGTGAGCCACAAGAAACGCAGAAGAGTTCCGGACAGGATTTCACTCGCCGTGGAGAGTGGGGACATGTCCCAGGCAGGAGTGTCTTTCCTTCCTAAAGACGGTGCTCACAGCAGCAGGTGGGCCCCCAGCCTCTCAGGGCCCCTGTGCTGGGAACCCCGTGCAGGGCCCAGCCACTCTTCCAAGCAGTTTCGGCTTTTGGAGTTGGTCCTCGGAGATGGCGGAGGGGACTGTTGAGGCAGGCCTCATCCTTCACAGTGAAGATGTTTGGAGGCGAGAAAGGGCTCACGGGAGGAGATCCTGAGTCCCCTGGTGTTTGTCCCTTCCTCTCTATCCAAGGGGAGCCTTCCCCTGCCCGGGACCAACACCGTAGCCCACTTCCCATCACTCCTCGGTGATCAAGACGATTTTAGTCTCTTTAGTCACAAAACACAGTCTGCAAACGCTGATCAGAAAGAAGGTGCACTCCGTGTAAAGGTCAGAGTTCATTCAAGGTTGCAGCCCTCCCCTCTGGGCTGGAGGGGAGAGGATGGGAGGCAGGAAGTCTTCCTGGCTGGCACTGCTGCGAGCCGCTGCCGGCATCCTCTCTGCACCGTTTAAAGCTGACGCTCTCTATGGGGACCTTTTTTAATTCTTCCGGTCTCCCCTCCCCCCAACCTGGTCACCCCCCTGTAGGCTTCTCCCTGGCACTGGATTCAGGCACACATCTCCTCTCCGCTGCTCCTCGGGGGCTGACGATCTGCCTGCAGCCTCACCTCTGCAGAGGTCACTTGCTCCAGCTGGGGACCTGCTGGACATAGTCTAAAGCACCCCCACATGGACACTGCCCTGAACCCATAGGAGCTCTGAGGGAGACACACGGACATTCTTGGCCCAAACTGTGGTTTTTGGACTGACAGCGGGGCCTCCACCATATTTTTTGTCCACCCCCCTCCCCTGCCCCAAAAGCAGGGCTGGCCTCTCCCCTCCTCTACTTCCCAAGGTAGGGTTCTGACAGCATTCGCCGTGTCACTCACCATGGAGGACACTCACCAGGGGTCTCCCAGGGGTGCCTTGAACCTCTTTCACTGGGACTGAGGTGGAGGGGTGTCTACATGGCCAACGCCCCAATCTGTTCTTTCTAAGGAAACTTCCTCAAAGATACCCTCCCCTCCTTCCTCTTGCCTCCTCAGTGAGGCGGGGGGTGTTAGAGTCTCAGCTCTTTGACTTGGACAATATGCACCTTCGCTTGGCACCTCCACTGGCAGGTCCCATTGGCTGTATCTTGGTGTCCCCGGAACACTTCTCATTTGAGGTCCATTTGGGGGTGCAGTGTGGCCGCCCCTGCAGGAGTCATTGCCGGGCTAGGGTGGGAGCCCCTGCCTCGAGGATCAGAGAGGCCGTTCAGTGGTATGATGGCCCAGCCACGGTCACACGCCCTCCCTCCCTCTGACTCCTCGGAGCCCTCCCTTGCTGGCATTGGGGTCTCAGAGTTCTCGGCACCCTCCGATTTCAAACCGGTGCCGGGGCCAGGGTATCACAACCCTGCATCGGCATGTGAAAGCTGCCGACTTCCCGGGGCCACGGTGGTGACATCATCCTGGCATGCCTCCCGGATCCGTGGTATCAGCGGGACCTGCCGTCACTGAGCTCCCCTTCCATAACCTCCACAGAAGCTCGGAGAGAATCTATGTCTGGAGCCCCACCTCCTAGACAGTATGGTCAAAGGACATGGCGTCACCATCAGATCTCACAGGCAGCACAGCCTCTGCTTGGGGCCCAGAGGGCAGTTGTCCTACGAGCTGGTAGATGGGGCGCTTCCTGAGCTCACTGCCAGCCCCCCTCACCACAGCTGCCCTGAGACAGCCGGTGGCCGGGTGTCCAAGGCCATGACGGGCCTATCCGGAGACCAGGGATGGTAGCCTGTCATTTCTGTCCTGGGGGTAGAGGCTGAGTCATTGCAGGTGTGGGAGAGAAGACTGGAGGCACAGCCAATAGCATACAGGGGGGCCGAGGGCGGGGCTTTCTGTCCCTGGGCTCCTGAGGCCAGCATGTGGGAATGGATGGCCGACTGGCCGTATAGGCTCTTTGCTCTGGACAGTTATACTCACTGTCCTGTAGCACTATCCCGATTTACTGTGATGCTGAAATCAGCACTGCATTAAAGCTTATTGGTTTCAGCTCCATTGAGATGAGCAGAAACCTTTGCTCAGTCTTCTGTGTTTGGGCTGAGCTGTGGCTCCTGCTTAGGAGACCCCAGAAGCTGTCCCTGGCGCTGCTGGCCACCCCTGAATCAGGAAGTGCCTGTTCTGGGCATGCAGTTAAAGGGTTTCCCGCGGTTGGGAGAAAAGAAACCAAACCGGCTATCTGCCAGGTGCTTTGCTAAGCACGTTCACACAAATTCTTGTGTTAACCCTCCTCGCTCTCCTGTAAAAACCAGTATTGTCACTTAGGGATTCTAAGGAAATGGAGGCGCAGAAGTTACGTCAATAATGGCACCTGGGTGTGAATCCATAGCCTCGTCCTTCCCTCCACCTCTGCCCTGCGCTGGGGCTGGGACTCAACACCCAGACACGGGCCCCATGGCCGTGCCCAACAGGAATTTGCTCCTCTGACCTCACCCATCCTGTGTGTCTTTGTCCAGTGGGGCCCTCAGAACCTCTGGCCCACACCGGGGAAGGACTGTGGTCACCTGTACAGTGTGAGGGGTTTGTGTAATCAACACCCCCAGCAATAACATTTTCAGAGAGTCAGAGGGACAGCCCCTCGGTACAGGTAAAGGTGCCATTTTTTTTTAATGTTTTCCTAAAACAACCGGAAGGTGTGGAGAGCTTTGTTTTTAGCACCCAGTAACTGCCTGTGCTTTTATCTCCTCCGCTTGCCGGCACATAAACCAGCCGAAGAAGCAGGCATTGGAGACACCCCCAACCTGGAAGACCAAGCGGCTGGACATGTGACTCAAGGTCAGTGGCCCGAATTGCCCGCCAAGCCTTGGGGGTTGGGAGGAGGGACATGGCAAGTCTCGATGGACTCAAGCCTGAAAAGAGAATCTGGCCCTGGGCCCTAACTCACAGGCCCAGCAGATTTTCAGGAGGTGGTACTTACTCAAGTGGGGCTGTGCCCATCTAGAAGGAGCTCTCACATGTTTTTCCCAGCACCGTTTCTGAGTCATCCCTAAGGTGTTCAGTGTTCTGAAAAAAAAAAAAAAAAGCTGGCCTTGTCTCACTTGGGGAATAGAGAGTGAATATCCCACAGAAACGCAAATATGTGTGGTGGCGGTTCTCCCTGCAGGCTGTGCCCTCTGGTCTGTCCCAGGAGCAAGGCCTCAACCATGTCCCCCACAGGCCATTTCTTTTCCGTTTTCTTCTGTGCAAGCTTCAAACCCTATTATGATTTTCTTCTCAGGGACCAAAACTGCTGTGTTCAAGAAAAGCAACTTTCTGTAATCGTTTTAGCATACATCCTTGAAGAACTTAGTTTTAAGCCCTAGAGATTCTTTTTCTTAGGAAATGGAGTTTGTTGGCTGTCATTTGCTGCATCAATGAACATCAGAGTCTACTGTGTAATGTGGAAGCTTCTAGATTGCAAAATAGCTAGGAACGAGGGGCTCTGTTTGTTTCTCCAGAAAGTGGTATGGGATTTATCCAACAGTTAGCACCGCCCCTGAGGCCACCTGGCTTTAGGAAGCGTCTGAGCCTAACACCACTGCTAGATGGGGCCTCAGAGGCCACCAGGTCCAGGGTGAGAAAACAGGCCCGCTGTGGGGAGGTGCTCCCCCAGATCACTAACCCCCCGAATGGGTGGCAGGTAGACCAAGAGAGCTTTCATCCCAAGCAGACCAAAGCAACGAGGGTAAACACAGCCCTGAGGGCTTGCGACGTGGTTTAAATGTCCTTTTCTTATGGCAAGAAGTAAGTACGCTCCCTCTTAAACCATCAATGAGCCCTTGCTAACCTTTTGCCATCGCTGCCTCTTCAAACCCAGAGGAGGTAAGAATTCTGGGTCAGTGGGGGGGGTGCCTGAGAGGCCCCTGGCCAATGGGCTGAGCGCTCAGGTTCAGCCTGCACACGGCAGAGAAGCTTCTGGGGTCTCCATGCTGCTGCCTCAGGGAGAGAAAACAGCCAGAAGTCCAAGTCTCTCACCGTCCTCAGCATCATCCCATCTGCCCACCGCCTCTTCCAACAGGAGGCCTTCAGGAGCCCCTCCCGGAGTGGGGACCCAAACCAGGGGCCCGGGCTGAGGAGGCCCCGGGGCATCTGCAGGCAGAGGTGGTCCAGGAAGGCGTCCTAAGAGAGCCGAGGCGTCACGGAGATGCGGCCACAGGCCCGAGGACCCCGGCTCTGACCCTCCAGCACACGCCCGGCGCGCCTGGGGCTCCCCTCCAGCCCGAGGGCCCCCGAGAAGCCGCGTACCAGGCCCCGGGGACAGAGTCCGAGGACACAGCGGGAAGCCACCGTGGCCTGGGGCTGCTGGGGCACCAGCCTGTGGGAGGCCCGCGCCAGGAGGGACATCAGGGCAAAGAGAGGCTGGGGGGGGAGGCGGTGGACGAAGACCGCGACATCGACGAGTCCTCGCCCCAGGACTCCCCTCCGTCCCAGGTCTCCACTCCCTCCCAGCTCTCCCCTCCCTCCCAGGTCTCCCCAGGGCTGCAGAGCCCCCCAACCCGAGGCGGGCCAGCCCCCCAGACCGTTCCCAGAGAAGCCACCGGGTTCCCAGCTGAGGGTGCCGCCCCCCTCCAGGTCGATTTCCTCCCCAAAGTTTGCACCGAGCCCCAGGCCTCCGAGCCCGAGGGGGCCAGCGCGGGGCCCGCCGAAGAGCAGGACGGGCCCCCCGAGTTCACGTTCCACGTGGAAATCAGGGCCAATGTGCAGAAGGAACAGGGAGGCGCCCAGGTGGACGTGGCAGGGGCTGCCCCTCCGGGGGCCCCCGGAGAGGAGACAGAGCCCCTGAGCCCTTCTGAGGGAGGCGACACAAAACAGACCGACCTCCGAGAGCCACCCGAAAAGCCGCCCGGGAAGCCCGCCAGCCGGGTCCCCCAACTCAAAGGTCTGTGTCACGAGCTCCCGAGCTGCTTCCCAGGACCCCGCGTGCCACCCGGGCTGCGGGCGCTGCCACTGAGCTGCTGGCCGCCGTGACTCCTGCCGCTTCCCGGTCCCCACGCACAGCCACCGAGTGGGCCGCGGGGACCCCGCTGCTCACCCTCCCGCGGCTCCTCCTGCCTCGAGCCCCGGACGCACGTGCCCCTCTCACCGTTGCCCGCCGTTCTGCATGTCACCAACACCCCACCCGGCGCTTCCTGCCCTGTTCAGTCCCCCGGCCACGTGGTTGACCCACCCAGCCCATCAGCCCACGGGAGGTTGGCGGGCCGCCCTGCAGAGAGGAGAACGCGGCTCCGACTTTTGAGGGCCTATCCCGGGCCTTAAACGTAGAGTCCAGAGCCCTCCCGACCCTCCCACGGAGGTGGAGTTAGCCCCACTTGGCAGGTGAGAAATCTGAGGCTCAGAGAGGCCAAGTAGCTCACTGAAGGTTCCCGAGTCCCAAGTGGGCCAAGCCAGGTTCAGAATGCAGGTAGGTCTGCTCGGAAAGGAAGCTCTTCCTTGTACACCACAGTGCCTTCCAGAAGGTTCGGAAGGGAAGCCTCCTAGCCCAGAGACGCAGAGGGCACGAGTGTCTCCTGCTGCTCGTGTCAGTGGACAGTGATGTGCGGCAGGGGACACACACACGAGCTGAGCCTCTGCCCCGACGCCCCACCCCACTCACCCCGCCGGAGGGACATGGTCAGGAACAAAATTTTCCTGTTCAAAGCAGCCCCCCGTTCCTGAGCCCTAGGAGGCAAGACCACAGAAGCCCTTTGGGAGCTGGAGAGATGAGAGGGGCAGTTCCCAAGTGTCCCGTCTCTGTGTCCTGTCAGGGAGGGACAGTTTACAACCCCGGGCGGCTTCCTGGCCACAGCAGGTGCATCCATACATGTAAGGCCCTGAGCATTTTAGTTATTTTCAGGGTTCAGTCACCGATGCTAAGCTATCAATGGCAAACATCTGTTAAATTTTTATTAGAACCTACATGTCTAGAAAACTTGGAAGTGTTGCAGATAAAGAAAGCTGTGTTTAAAATGTAAGACAGAGGCTGGCCATTTTGGAGCTCAGTCCATCTGGTATCCAGATGGCCTAATAAATGTATAATCCCTTAAAATTTAAAACAGAGAAAGAAAATCCTATGTCCATTTTAAAATATCCTACGTTCCAAAAATAGTAGGAGGCCCATAAGTGCGGCTTTGACACATTACAACGCCGCTCCCTGGAAACAGTGTTTTATAGAATCCTAGTCCGCTGGATGCTCACTGGTCCAGGGCCATGGTCCAGTAAGCTTAGACTAAACCCAGTTAAATAGGGTTTGCTGGTGCAGGGCTTGTCTGCATCTTTCCCAAAGTTATTTGATCTCATCTGCTTACATCTCCTGGAAGAGGGCCTGTTCAGTAGCCCTCCAATTTGGGAAACACTGATTTAGCAGATGCTTTGTTTGTGACATGCATGATGGTTGACTTGGGCAGAGGCTGTGCACCAGGTCCCGGGCCCTGGCTAAGCGTCTCAGGGTGGAATCAGGAACCTGCATTTTAATACCCTCTCCTGGTGGTTCATCACAGTAAAGTCTGAAAACCTCTGGGCTGGATCCTCAATGCTGGTCACTAAAAATCCAGTCTCCAGTAGCCACTGAGCAGCTCCAAGGGGCCCCATTGTCTTCGGAGCAAGGGGACCACAATATTGAAATCAAAGACAAATCTATAATCAATCTTCAACCATGCATGTCAATAGAAGGAGAAGGTCAGGCAGAGGTGACCCTGGTAGACCAGTAGACTAGAAAGCCACACCCTTTGGTGAAACCAAACACAAAAGTGGTCCATGGTTTAATCCTAAAATCCAAGGTCATCTGTAGGATGTTGGATGGTAACCAGTTATTACCTAATTTGTGGAAATGCAAGGATTTACCTCTTGGGAGGACCACCAGGTGGTGAGAAGACCCTCCAGGGCTGGGTCAGGGGCGGGTTGGGCTCATTGGAGAACCGCTGGGGCTAGTGCCCCAAGCCCGCATTAGTGAGGGGCTGGCTCTGGGAGGACAACTCATTCACCCTGAGCCTTGGGTGACAGCCTGAGCAGGGGGGTCCTGCAGGGGCCAGAGCCTAGCTGAGCTGGCCCGTCTGTGGCCCTGGGACTTTCAAGTGCCCCTCCTGGGAGAGGAGCTGGCCCCAGCTATGGGGGGACTGGCCTAGGCAGAGGCAGGAAGGGAGCCCGTGAGAGGCAGGGCCTGCCTTCCCTGTGCCACCGTGTGCCCGGAAGTTGCCTCTGCGTCCCCTCTGCATGTCCCCACCCTCGGCCAGCCTGCTGCCCTCCTCAGGGTGCTCCACGCCATGACCCCAGCGTGCTGTGTGGATACTAACAGCCAGAGACCTAACATGTTCCAGGGAAATGAACATCAGTGGTTCCCACTGAGCCCACCCGAACAAAGCACGTGCACTACCCTGAGAAATCCAGGAGCCGTGCCAGTGGGCGTAACGTCCGTTCTCGTTTTATATCTCATCAGCTCGCATGGTCGGCAAAGGCAGAGACGGGGCTGGAACCGACGACAAGAAAGCCAAGGTAAGTGGCTGAAACCACGGAACTGCGGGCCGCCGTCCAGGCTGCCAGGAAGCCGCGCTTTGCAGCTGCATTCATTGTTATGTACGATGTGTCTGTATACGTGCCGCTGAGGTACAACCGCCATCCCCAGTGCTTGTTTTATGCCGACGTAAACCCCCGCACTTACCCACGTGGCTGCTTGTGCCAGGGCAGGGCAGTGGGCAGGCCCGGGAGCTCGTGCTCCGAGGTGCCGTCCATGAGCCCAGTTTAAATGAGTGTTCACGGTACATGAAGGTACGTCGGACTTTTCTGAATTTTGCACCTTTCACACTTCTCGCTGCAGGTCTGGGCTCCAAAAAACATGTGTACACACACACACACACACACACACACACACACACACAGAGGCTTAGGATATATAGAAAAATGC
>PVJN01013587.1:0-48448 GCA_004026805.1 Lasiurus borealis
AAGCAGAAGGGAAGTTATATAATGTTCATTATCCTTTTTATGCCTGTCATTATCTTTTCAGTGCAAACCCATGTCACCTGATGCTAAGAAGACCCCAGTGGTGTCCCAGCTCATCTCTTTGGCAAGTTGGCCTTTTCTGGTCCCATCCAACCTTTTCCTTTCCATCCCTTCCTTAACCATTCCACTAGATAGCAGCCAACAGCCAGAGTCCGTGAGTGATATAAAACCTTTGGCAAATGCTTAAGCAGGAATACTTTCTGCTGGAATTCGCTAATGAGTCTCTGTGGTGTGGCTGCTTTGCTACAGAGATTTAGTTTGAAACCCGTAGGTAATAGAGAATCATTGAAACCTTTTTTTTTTTTGTAAGAGAAAGTTGTGATAAAAGTGGTGCTTAACTATTCATTATTTTTGATTCTTCAAGGCAATTTTCTAGAATCACCTTTTCACTCACTCAGCAGGAATACCTTCATTGAGTTACAATTTGATTGTAAATGTGAAGCTTTGCACTAAAGAGCTATACAAGGATTAACTATCTGGACAGCTTCTCTGTCTTTCACAACGTTTCCTGTTTGGTCACTTATGAGCTAATCAAAGACCCATATGATTCTTCCCACCTTAAGAATGGCAATAGAATAAAAATATTTTTCTTAGTGCTTCTGTAAATAATTTGATTTCTTCTAGCAGGGAATGGCAACAATGAAATCTAATATATTTATCTTTTTTTGCTTTAATTATCAGAAAAGCTTAATTCATAGCCTTATTATGGTAGTAGTTAATTTACTACTTATCTTTGTAACTTTTGGGGAATGGAGGACTAAGCTTTACCACCCAGAGGGAGGTATATCAAAGAGTTTGTGGATATATATTTAAACAACACCCCTTACCCCAAGACAGAGAGTGGATGCAATGTGTACAGGTCAATTCATGACTTCCTGTGAGAGTTCATTCTTGGCCGTTTCTTGTTTCCTTTGCTCACTCACCACAGCTCAGTGCAATCTGTTTTCTTCTTAGTCAGATGTTAGAAGCCTGTGCTTTTACTACATTACGCAGGTAAATAAGGCCAAAAGCAAAACTACCTTGACGAAGCTGCATCACACTTCTCCCGCCATGACTTCTTTGATTAATGACCTAAATGCACTGTCCATTTGGTCAGGGTATTGATTTATCAAGGAAGAGGGTATTATTGAAAAGGAGTGAGTCAGATCATCCACGCAGGGAGATGCTCTTAACACGTTAGGAGCAAGGTGTTAGGGGGGTGAGGAGAGGGGAGTGGAGTAGCAGACAATGAGTTAGAGAAGAACAAAAGATTTTCCTATGTTTAAAACACAAAAAGGAAAAATTACAGTCTGCAATCCGCTTAGTTCATTCACTATTGAAAATGGGCCAAAGCCAAGGAGTCCCCACTGGGCTGTGTCCTTTTGAAATAAATCCCAGCCGCACTCTTTACAAGTCCAGGCCTGGGCTCCCAGACTTGCACTGATTTTGATGATGCCAAGTATCCTCATTCCCCACGGTTGCCAATTTATCAAAAACTGGTGACTTCCATGAACAGAGATGTATTTGGAAGTCCGAAATCAAGGCAACCTCTTTTGAAGGTCTTTTGTGGGTGAATATTAGTGTGAATGGCTGTGAGGTACCACCACTGTTACCTTGGGCAGATCATTTGACTTTTTCTGGTCATTTGTTTCAGCATCTGAGAGTCTCAGAGGAACTTATAATGATTACATCAGATAAAGGTAGTGGGGTTCCTGGCATGTGGCTGTCATTCAGTAAGTGGCAGCAGCTATTGTCTTCAAGACTTGGTTGCGCAAGAAAAGGCAGCCAAAAGGCATCTTTATTCATGTCCCAGTCAAATTATTCCATTGAGAATCCATGCCTATTAATTCTACCTATAATTGTTACACAACTGTGGGAATCAGAAAGCTTCACCATCAGCTACCGTTTACAAGCATAACATGAATAGTTTTATTCAATCACTTAGGGATGATTTAAGACATCTTCCTCATTTGCAACAAATGCAGAGCGATTCATCACTGGTCAGACAATGAAAGAATAACAAAGCATGAAATACGGTTTATATTTATGGTATTTTTGTGTGTGTATGTGTTTTGTTTTTTTTTTACTCTGAGCTTGAAAAAGTATATGCTTTTAATTGAAACTTTAACATTACAGATATGACTTCAAACAGTGCTAAGTAATAAATGTGTCCTTGATTGATTGGGCAATGAAATACCAATTTTCTAGTCTGAACTAAAATGAAAAAATAAAAACACGTTGCCCAGACCACTCACTCTTGCCATTCCCCACCCCAACTTTGAAGGGAATAGATTGGATAAGAATACCTTATGAGGAGAAATCAAGTTGGTGGCATAGATGAACACTTAAACTGCTGCCTCATACAACAGTTTCAAAACTATAACTAAAAGACAGAATGGACATCATCCAGAACCACAGGAAAGCTGGCTGAGTAGAAATTCTACAACTAGAAGGAATGAGAGGGGCTTACGGAGACTTAGAGGAGCTGAGGTACAGAGACACAGGCGTGAAGAGGATGGACAATGTAGCGCCTAGCTGGCTTCCTCTAGCGCAGTGGTTCTCAACCTGTGGTCGCGACCCCTTTGGGGGTCGAACGAACCTTTCACAGGGGTCGCCTAAGACTATTGGAAAACATCTATTTCCCATGGTCTTAGGAACCAACACACCGCTCCTCGGTGTAGCAAAATGTAGCAATGTAGTTTACTGTTATTATATTAAGACTGCTATCCATGTTACACCACGATTCAAGACAAAATTTCATTTATTTGTAATTAGAAATAAATATTTCACAATATATAATTACATATTGTTTTTGTGATTAATCACTATGTTTTAATTATGTTCAATTTGTAACAATGAAAATACATCCTGCATATCAGATATTTACATTACAGTTCATAACAGTAGCAAAATGACAGTTATGAAGTAGCATCGGAAATAATTTTACGGTTGGGGATCACCACCACATGAGGAGCTGTCTTAAAGGGTCGTGGCATTAGGAAGGTTGAGAACCACTGCTCTAGCGGGAGAAAGACAGAAACTTCTGACTGCACTGAACCCCAGTTTAAGGTGAGATTCATACAGGGGGAGTATGGATTATCGTGAAAAGGGTGCATGGAAATTTAGGGAACTGCGAAAGCAGAGGTCTGGAGGTGTGTGCAAGTGCTCACAGAGGACTGACTACTGATTGTGCTGCTGGCTTTCTCTAGAGAGAGGAAGACAGAACATCCCAAGTGTGCTGAAATCCAGTTTCGACTGCACTGAACCCCAGTTTCAGGTGAGACTTTGGGGACCCAGACTCATACGGGTCCCTGGAGTGCATGGAAACTAAGGGGAACCACAAAAGGCAGAGGTCTGGAGGTGCATGAGTGCGAGTACATGCAGAGAGGGCTGCAGCAATTACCAAGGAACACTGAGACCTAGGGGCCACATAGGTCAGGCTGACAGGAAGCCAATGCTGTCCTCTCAGCCCTGAGACTCCGCCCCATTCAAGTTGAACACAGAGGCTTTTGCAATTTTGAAAGTCTTCTATTATAAGGCTGACTCCATCACAGAAGTTCTCCCGGTGTAGACACAGATGACTCTCACAACTAATTGGCTTGGAAGTCAATTCCCTCCAGTGATACCAACAACAATTAAGACTTAACTATAACAAGACTGTATGTACAGTTCACAAAGGGGTGCACCAAGAGAGTCCACCTCATATACCTGGGGAGGTGGAGCTATAAAACTCCTAGCACACAAAGCTACTCTACCAACTCAGGGAGCAGTGAAAATGTGAAGACAAAGAAACAGATCATAAACAAAAGAAATGGAGGAAAACAAATGACTGGATATAGAGTTCAAAACCACATTTATAAGGTTTTTCAAAAATTTTCTAGAGAAGATAGATAAATTTAGCAAGACCCAAGAGGAGATGAAAAAGGACCAACTAGAAATTAAACATACACTGACTGAAATAAAAATTATTGTACAGAGACTAACAGCAAATTAGAGGATTGCAAGAATCAAGTCAAAGATTTGAAATACAAAGAAGCAAAAAACACTCCACTGGAAAAGAAAAAAGAATAAAAAAGTGTGAAGATAGTATAAGGAGACTCTGGGACAACTTTAAGCATACATCATCAGAATTATGGAGGTGCCAGAAGAAGAGAGAGAGCAAGATACTGAAAACCTATTTGAAGAAATAATGACTGAAAACCTCCCACACTTGGTGAAAGAAATAGACTTATAAGTCCAGTAAGTGCACTGAATGTCAAATAAAAGGAATCCAAAGAGGACCACACCAAGACACATCATAATTAAAATACCAAGAGCAAAAGACAAAGAGAGAATATTAAAAGCAGCAAGAGAAAAACAGTTAATTACCTACAAGGGAGCACCCATGTGATTGTCAGCTGATTGCTCAACTGAAACTATGCAGGCCAGATGAAAATGGCAAGAAATATTCAACGTGATGAATAGTAAGAACCTACAACCAAGATTACTCTACCCAGCAAAGCTATCATTCAGAATTGAAGGGCAGATAAAGAGCTTCACAGATGAGAAAAAACTAAAGAAGCTCATCAGCACCAAACCAGTATTATATGAAATGCTGAAAGGTACTCTTTAAGAAGAGGAAGAAGAAGAAGAAGGTAAAGATAAAAATTATGAACAACAAATACATATCTATTAAGAAGTGAATCTAAAAATCAAGTGAATAAAAAATCTGATGAAGAGAATAAACTGATGAATATAATAGAATCAGGGGAATAGAAAGGGAGTGGACTGACAATTCTCAGGGGGAAAGGGGTGAGGGGGGTGCAGGGAGTGATTGGACAAAAATCTTACACCTATGGATGAGGACAATGTGGGTGGGGAGGTAAGGGCAGAAGGAGGGGTGGGAGCAAGGTAGAGGGGAACTATGGGGGGAAAAAAAGGAACAATTGTAATAATCTGAACAATAAAGATTTATTAAATAAAAAATAGAAATACCTCAGCTTTGGAAGCACTGAAAGTTGGACTTAGTGTTTTGAGATATAGGATTTGCTTTTATCTCTTTTGGGGGAAGCCTGGGGAGCAACATGCTGATACCTTCCACATAGAGAAGTGAGTATTAAGTGATCAGTGTTTGGTACCACATTAGTCCTCAATAAATGGTAACTTTGAATTTCTCACTTTTCATGCCTACATATGATACTCTATGCCCCATTCTTGTCCAGAAAAGACACACAGACTTTTCCACACATCCACACTGCATTATCAGCATTTGGGGGCAACACTGGTATGGTGTCTTTTATCTGGCATCTAGGAGAGAGGGGTTGTCACCATGTTTTCATACTCAGTGAAAGTTTGTTGAAGTTCATTGACTTATTGTGCTGCATTCACAAGTTAGACTGTGCTCAGAGTGCAAATTCACTTACACAGGTGTGTTTTTTTTGTTGTTTGTTTTGTGGTTGTTTTTTTTTTTTTTTTGCATGTTTATAATCCGTCATATATTACAAAGGATTTAAGGATTTAAACCAATAATATAAATAGTATTTTAAAGAAACCTGAATTGTAGTTGTTGTTTAAATGACAGACCAGAAAAAAAAAAACTTACTATGTATTTGTGGGATAACTGTCTCCTTGAACTCTGTGGAGTAGTATATTTATTTAGCTTTTTTCAGAGGTTGGCACACATCTTACACAAAGGGTAAAGAGAGGGAACCATGGCCTGTTATCAGGGGACCAGGCCAACCCTGAGAAGGTCAATGTGCTCCAGGGCATGTTTAAAATGTCTCTTCTAGATAGCATACATTTCAGGACCAGCCTCTGTTTGAACAGTCGATAGAATGTGTCCCCATTCAAGCTCCAGAGTCTAGAGCAATGCAGATGTAATTTTGTCAATAGTTTTTTTCAGTAAAGGGATTTCAGAAGGCATTCTTCCCAGTGAAGCCAGGTGAGGCATGATGATGGGAAACACTTGTCTTGGGGATGGATGTCAACAGGGACAGGCGATGGCTGGTGACCAGGCACCCCTTTCCAATATCGTGACATCCCATAAGTTCCCTCATAGATGCAACCACTGAACTGGGTGATTTACTCTCAACTGACCAAAATTACCTTTCCTGCCACAAAGTTGAATTATGTTTAGTTAGAGGAAATGTGCATTTTTTGTGCACCTGTGATTATGGACTGATAAATAGGTTTAAACCCATGGTTGGCAAACTGCTGCTCCTGAGCCACATTTGGCTCTTTGGCACCTTGAGTGTGGCTCTTCCATAAAATACCATGGCCTGGGTGAGTATATTTTGAAGAAGTGGCATTAGAAGAAGTTTAAGTTTAAAAAATTTGGCTCTCAAAATAAATTTCAATCGTTGTATTGTTAATATTTGGCTCTGTTGACTAATGAGTTTACTGACTACTGGTTTAAACCATTTTCCCCAACTTTTGAAGTTATGTATGCTCTTTATAAAAATGTTTCCTGCTTTGTCATCATATTTCTATATAATTTAAAAGGTCTCATAGTTAATATGTCATTTAAATTCTTTTTAATCCTCACCTGAATACATTTTTCCATTGATTTTTAGAGATAGTGGAAGAGAAAGTAAAGACATAGAGAAACATTGATGTGAGAGGAACACATTGATTGGTTGCCTCCTGCACATATCCTAACCAGGGCCCAGGCCTGGGATGAACCCGCAACCCAGGTACGTGCCCTTGGCAGAAATTGAACATGGGACCCTTCAGTCCACAGGACAACACTCTATTCACTGAGCCAAACTGACTAGGGCTCATTTAATTCTTATGACAACTTTGTTAGATAGAAATCTAGCCCTATGTTACAAATGAGGAAACAGACCTATGAAGTGAGTGTAAATTCTGTGGAATCACCCACTACAAAGAGGCAGAGTTAGGTTCAGATCCCAGACTTCCAACTCTTCCAACTCCAGTCCTCCCTCCCTGCCTCCCTCCCTCCCTCCCTCCCTCCCTTCCTTCCTTCCTTCCTTCCTTCCTTCCTTCCTTCCTTCCTTCCTTCCTTCCTTCCTTCCTTTTTTTCTTTAGGCTCAGCTGCCTTCTTTATTATAGCTTTTTGTGAAGTAGCCTTTATTTCACAGGGAAGCTTATGTCTGTCTTAGTAAAATTAAGACAATTTATAGGAAAGAGCCTTGGGACTATAAAAGGAATCACAGACATTACCTTCTTTTTTGGCACAGGTACTTCCCAAATTTGAAGTTGAGATTTTTTTTTTCTCCTCTCAAACAACTGACATGTATCAATTCTTTAATATTATTCCCCTTGACTTATTGCTTCAGGCTCTTTGCCCATTTCTCCTCTTCAAGAGCTCATTCACCAAGAGATATCAGGTAACAAGAGGATTGATGAGAGGTCAAAACGCCACATCTGGGTCAATGAGCAGAGATCAGGAGATACCGTTTTATTGTACAAGAATTTTAAAATCATTTATCTTCCCAGTCTGAATGGTAAAACCTCATGTTTATCATTGGGACTCAGATGATGCTTCATTCATTTATTCAATCATATGTAATATACATTTATTTATTGAACACTTACTTTGTGCCAGGCACTGTTTTGATGCAGGGCATTAAAAAAATGAATAGGGCATTAATCCTGTCTCTAGAGAGTTAATATTTAGTCACAAAAAGGAAAATAGAATCACATTATAGGGAGAGTAATGGAGGTTGCCTATTTGTACCACAGGTCTTCATTTGAATCTATTCCAACTATTTCCAGCACTTTTGAGATCACAAGCATCATTGGTTTTCATAGGAAGGTAGTTAATATTGGCTTACACACCAAGAAAGGTCTTCAGCAAGAAGGCACATCTGCTGGGGCCTTGATTTTTCAGGCAGCTGACAGAATGGTGTACTATTTGCCTTTCTTGGTGGCAAATATCAAGCTGGGGAACAAAGGTTGCTTTTTCTGGAGTCTTTTTGTATGTGTGTGTGTGAGTTTCTTACCTATATCAGGGAAGTTTTCTGTCATTATTTCTTCATACAGGTTTTCTATTTCTACTTCATTTCTCTCATTCTGTATCTCTATTATGTGGATGTTATTTCATTTCATGTTGTTCCAAAGTTTCCTTAGGCCAGTGGTCAGTAAATCGTGGCTCGTGACCCACATGTGGCTCATTGGCCCTTTGAGTGTGGCTCTTTCACAAAATACCACATGCAAGTGTGCACATACTGTGCAATTAAAACTTTGTGGCCATGCACAGAAGTCTGTTTTCAGCCTAGGTGAGTCTATTTTGAAGAAGTGGCATTAGAACACTCAAGGAGCCAAACAGCCTCCTATGGCTCGTGAGCCACCATTTGCCGACCACTGTCTGGCTCTCCTCCTTTTTTAAGTTTTTTTTTCTAGATACTGCTCTTCTTGGATATTTTTTCCTACCTTGTCTTCTAGCTCATTGATGCGGTCTTGTGCTTCTTCTAGTCTAGTGTTTATGTTTTCTGTTGAGCTCTTTATTGCAGTGATGTCATTGTTCATTTCTTCTTGGTTCTTACACATATTGTTGAATTTGTCTTCCATCCTTTTCAGCAACCTTATGACCATTTCTCTGAATTATTTTTCTGACATATTGCTTGCCTCCATTTTGTTTACTTCCTTTTCTGGTGATGCCTCATTTTCTTTTGTATGCGGGTTGTTTCTATGTCTCCCCATGATCTCTCCTCTCAGGATGTCTTGTTATGTAGCTCTCTCTCTACTGCACTGACTTAAAGGCACAAAATACAATCCAACAAGTACCATGCACAAGATCCCAAACACAAATGTATTCATGATACTAATAACCCCAAATAAAGGTGACCACCAGAGAAAAGAGAATTAGGGGATAAAAAAAAAGAGTGCAAAAATGATATTGAGAAAAGAAAAAAAATTATGAGAATGAAAAGAAAGAGAATAAAAAAGAAGGGGGAAAATATATGTTTATGGAGAGAAGATGAAATATTTTTTTAAAAACTTTTCATTGATTTCAGAGAGGAAGGGAGAAGGAGAGAGAGAGAGAGAGAGAGAGAGAGAGAGAGAGAGAGAGAGAGAGAGAGAGAGAAACATCAATGATGAGAGAGAATCATTGATTGGCTGCCTCCTGCATGCCCCTGCTGGGGATCAAGCTCAAAACCTGGTCATGTACCCTGACCAGAAACCAAACATTACCTCCCAGTTCATAGATCAATTCTCAACCACTGAGCCATGCCAGCTGTGCCAGTCTTTGTTTATAGGGTTAGTTCAGACCTGGCCTCCTGCTTTTGGAAGCAATGGATGTGGAATATGAAAGCAATTGTCTAGAGGCTTACAATGAGATTTCCCCTGATGAATGAAAAAGTTACATAGTGAAATACTAAACACCCAACATGTTTTAATTCAGGGCCCTTAATTTTAGTGGCACTGATTGAGTAGAGCTGCTCAAAGGCCCATTACAATATTTTTCTTTAAGGACAATCAACCCTATTTGGCTAATATTAAATGGAGGATCATTATTTTTCATGTCAGAAAGAAATGAGAAATAATCAAGTAAAATAAGTGGAGTGAACTATTATTATCATGGCAGAGGGTACCATCTTCTGTGAGTCAAGTGCATGCATACATCCAGTCTGTCTATTGTCACCACCTACAGGCTTTACTGCTTTCACACCTGAATAGCAGGGATTGTCTGCCCACAATGTCTCATAATCCAGTGAGACTATGGACTGACATTTGGCCAGTGTTTGCACAGAATTGCTGTGAGTCCAACTCTATGGCACCCCTATAATACAGCAGGGCAGTGGCCTGACAATTGAGACCACTGGCCATGCTTTTTAATTTTTTATAAGAGACTCTTGGCCTTGTCATCCTCATAGATGGGGCTAAAAATGGATAAAGCTTTAGTCCCCTGAAATTCCAGGTCCCAGGCATGCCACCTAGTCCCTATCAAAATCTTAGATGAGAAAAAAATGATATTCCTGAGAGCAATATAAGAGGCATATTCTCCCTCTAGCATCTAACCCTGTAGGATCCACATATGTCAAAAATAGTGCTGAAAAATGTCTTTGACAACTCAGCACTATTTTCTCCTGTCTGAGCTCTCCCCTGTAGTGAAGTGGTTGCAAGACCAGAAACTATATTTCTCAATCCCCACTAGAGGATTGGTGTGGATTCCACCAGAGCCCAAGTGTGCCAAGTGCAAAGTTGGAAGGAGGAAGAAAAGTCAAAGGTATATTATTGCCTCTCGGGTAGTAGCAGAGAATCTTGGGCTTTAAGACACAGGAAATGTTATAGTGGTTTTCAGGCATTTTGCTGTGAACTGTCTACCTTGGTACTGGAGACACTGAGTGAAATTTCCTTTGGTTCTTGAATCTCTCTGGGTCCCAAACAGATAGAAGCAAACACAGGAGTTAATGCATCTCTTGTTCCTTCTTCTGGGGATGCTCTTTCCTTGGGTGCCCACGTAGTTCACAGGTTCACGACTTTCGGCTTCTGCTCAAATGTCGCTTATTGGTGAGGTCTTCTCAGACCACGCTATAAAGCACACCACTTACTCCTTTGCTCTCTATCCACACACTCCTCTTATTCTTCTTCACAGTTAATATTCAATTGTTATTTTTACTATGTGTTTATTCATTGCTCTTCCATAGGAAAGTCAGCTCTGGGACAGCAAGGACTTGTTTTTGTCCACTTCTAAATCCTCAGCACCTAGAACAGTGCCTGGGACAGTAAAGGTGCTCAATAAATATTTGTTGAATGAAGAAATAAGTGTTGACAACATGAATATATAACAAAGTGAATAATACTAAGAATAATAGTTGCCTTAGTCTGTTTGGGCTTTTATAACAAAATACCCCACACTGGGTAGCTCTTAAACAATGGAAATGTATTGTTCACAGTTTTGGAGACTGGAAAGTCCAAGATGAAGATTGTCACCATGGTCTCCCAGTGAGGCCCTTCTTCCTGGTTCAAAGCCAGCACTTTCCTGCTGTGTCCTCCCCAAAGCCCTTTCTACCAACACTACCACATGAGGCACTAAGATTTCAGCCTATAAATTCTTGGGTTCACAAACATTCAGATCATAGTATTCTCTTCTGAGCCCTTCCAAGAATCATCCTTAATAGTTCATTCATGACAATATATAACAAAGTACTCACTACTACTACTATTACTATTTCTACTACTACTACTACTACTACTACTACTACTACTACTACTACCACCTGACCTCTGTGAGCAGTTCTATATGCCAGCACTGAGGATTTTGTCCTATCAAATCCTCTCAATAAGTCAGTTGTATTAGAGGTAGCATGCATTATTTTCCAGCATCTCATATTTCTAAAGACAGTGTTTGGTTCAGAAGTGGCAGCATCAAAGGGAAGCCTGCACTAGTAGTTTGTTGGCCAGAAGAGGGACTTTTTTTTCTGGATAAGAAGAAGGAGACATGCAGTGCAGGGTACTGCAGCAGTCCTTCTGCTAACAGCAGCAGAATCAGCTCAAGGTTAAAGCCAATAAGATGAAAGGTAAAGGAGACAGAGGGAAAGACCTTGGGCCCATGATGACATCACTGTGCTGCTGGACCAAACCTCACCTGAAGCTCATCCTTCCTCTTTCAGTTATAAAAACCAACAAATTCCTTGATTATTTAATTCAGCTTGAGGGTTTTTTGGTTAATATTTGCAACTAAAAGCAGCTTAATTAATCCAGGTAGATACTATTTAGCAGCTATGCTATTTTAAAGGAAATATGGAATCTCTCTGCTTCTTTCCCTCACCTGTAGACTGAGAATGATGCTAGCACTTAGTTCTGGATTTGTTATGCAAATAAAGAGATCATGTAGATAAAATACCAACTATACATAGAAAGAAATCTATTCACATGTGTACACTAATATTATTTCAATAAGTTTACAATAAAAGGAAGAATGAGGACTGTCATTACGATAGGTCAGATATGTGACACCTGATCATATTTACTCCCATGACAACTTTTAGATGCCTCTTGTTTACATGTCAGCTTCCTAAACTGTACTGTGAGCTTTCAGGATCTAGACAGCAAGACAATGTCTTAATATTCTTTGTCCCCATCCCAGTGCACAGCTTTGTGTCAGGCATCTAGCATGTGCTTAATTGAAATCTGTTGAATTAAAGAACCAAGATATGAGAAAGGATCTAAAGAAGGAAAAAGAGAGGCAAGTGATAGAGAAAAGCTATACCTGATGAAATAGGTTTCAGGAGTGGCTAGGAGGGATGGGGACCAGAGCACAGAGGGAGGGAGAAGGTTAATAATAAGTGGGATCTGATTTCTGCTCCCAAATGACTGTCATCACATTTCTTTTAGGGTCACACACACAGCCAGACACTATTTCCCAGTGATTATTA
Source organism: Lasiurus borealis (assembly GCA_004026805.1). NCBI lineage: Eukaryota > Metazoa > Chordata > Mammalia > Chiroptera > Vespertilionidae > Lasiurus > Lasiurus borealis. The sequence goes on from PVJN01013587.1 coordinate 12,360, forward strand.
TCAAGACAAGGCCTGGGAAAGATATTTGTAACAGAAATAAAAATAACAATGAACTTTCTTTCAAAATGGCTAGGACCAGGATCTGTGTTTATGTTCTATATTAAACTCAATATGAATTTTAAAGAGAGAATGATAAATTTTCACACAATATTAATCTTTACTACATATTGCAGAATGGAACAGCTCTAACAGAAATGAATTGCTGAAGTTCTCCAGTTATATAAATGATCATTTTAGTAAATATCTTGATACTATTTAATAGTATTTTTAGAAATATTTAATTTTTTTCTCCATCAAAAGTTATGTTGGGCCTAACAAAGCATGTGTTGTTACTTCCTTTGAAACATGGATTAGTCACGGACTAAATCATTGGGAGTAAACCAAATTCAACGATACTATTGTTTGCACATTAAGCAGCAGCAATAATGTTCCAGGCATAGGACTTGCCCCGGGGACATAGAGATAAATGAGTCATGAGCCCTATCCTCATAGAAATTACATGTTTTATAATCCCAAACCCAACTAATTGCAATTTGTCTGTAGTCAAGTTCAAGGAGAAAGAAGGCTAATAAGAAGATGAGGTCATCTTGAGGATTCCACATTTTTTACAGCCGCAGGAACCTCTCCCGGGGGCTAGTCCAGCTTGAGCCCAGTATTCCACACAGCAACTGGCACTTTCCATGTCTGTAATGGCCCAGTGCACTCAGATACAGTGGTACCTCGAGATACCAGTGCCCTAACATACGAGATTTTTGAGATACGAGGCCTGGAGCGAGCGATTTTTGCTTTGAAATACGAGCAACATTTGAGATAGGAGTATTGGCGCAGATCGGCCGGCTGTACAAGACCCACAAGTTTACTGCAACTTGAGCATCTCATAGTTTCCCATGCCTCAAGGTTACGGAACGAATTAAACTCATATCTTGAGGTACCACTGTAATCCCTTCAGGTGCTGCTGGTGAGCACATTCCCCCTCCCTTAGGAGATTTGAAATGTGAGTATAAACAAGAAGCACCTGTGGACCTCTCTCAGCGGCCAGTTGTCTGAAATAGCCCAGGAGTTATCTCAGTACCCTTGTTTCTGTGCATTGGAGGACCTGTTTCTGATTCGGACCCTGAGCAGGAAGGGACTTGTGTTGCCAGGGGGAATTTATATGCTCTTTTCCAAGTTCTCCCACAACTGCTCTCTTTCTCCTCTCTACCCACTCAACTGCCAAAGAGAACATTGCACAGAAGAAAGCTCTCATTGAAGAACAAAGCTGCGGCATGATGCCTGGCCAGCATGGATGGAAGGAGGCAACACTTTCTAGGCTGTACATCTGTGAATGAAGACCTAGAAATCAAAGATGTGCCTTCAGTACAAACTTTTGGGCAAACGTGTCAGTGAAGCCCAAGACTCTGTGGAAAGATCTCAGAAGCAGCAGCAGATATCACAGCACCAGGGCTGCACATGTGGCTGGAGTGCAGCATTCCTGGAAAGAGATGAACACTGCCCCAGATGAAGTTGATTATTACCAATTTCTTGATAATTATAGGAAGTGCTTCATTTATTCAATATGAACTATATGTCAGGTGCTCCATCAGCTCTTACTCTAATTTGACCCAAGACAATCCTTTGAGAACACTACTGTTACTATCTTAATTGTTTTGACAGATAGCGAGACTCAGAGAAGTTAAGTGCCCAAGATTTCATGGCCAGAACTCTAACACAGGTCTGTCTGATTGATTTTTTTTTGTAACCACTGTGCTCTACTGCTTCCAGGGAGAAACAGGAAACTGATTGCAGAATCCATTTTGGATCTTTTATGATCTGTTGTGTGCATTAATAGTGTGCTCCATGTAGTTGCAAGTCATACAATATGGTTTTTATTCCATGGAGTGCATTCAGCCAACCACAAAAAAAAAAAGCCCCTTGTCCTTTCATAAAATCTAACTGCAAAACAATATCTGCAAGACTCCTGGAGATAAAAGACAAACATAAAAATTTCAGCAAATAACTGGAAGCCATAAAAATTGGGACATTGCTTATTTGCAAGAGAATCAACTAGAAATGCTATAACTGAGAGATGCAATATCAGACATTAAGGACCCAAAGGTTTGATTTAGCAGCAGTGGAAGAATAAGGAAAAAAAAACAAGAAAAAAGGAGAATAATGATTCAACATACATAGGTTTAGCATGTATTTGAGTCCCAGAAGGGGAGAAGAGGAAGAAAAGGCAAAAATTGTCAATGATTTCATTGATGCGGAGATATTTTTTTTTTTCATGTTATTTTTCTAAAATCAGGATATCTTACAATTGATGGTGTCTTATTTTTCTAAAGCTGGTCAGCAGCTATCAACTCTCCTGGCCTGTGCATATGAATAACAAAGGAGCAAACATCCAAACTTTCAGAATGGGGACCAGTTAGTTGCTTGGAGGACAATTTTAGAGACAATAGTGGAGCATTCTTTTCACTGGCTAGGATACAAATGGTTATGTGGAGTGAAGGATTTCAATCAGGTAACTTTAACAATATGTTTGCAAAGGGAAGTGAGTAGTAGGCAATTTCTACATACTTTTGAAGCCAAATTAAGAGCCCTCCACTCATGGCTTTTACTTTATTTATAGAATCTTTGAGAAAATGCTGTAATTTAATAGCTAGAAGTGATTCAGAACACTTATTCATTGGGAGAGGTTTTAGGAATACCTGTAACATATGTATGTATTACCTATAAAGGTATTCCTAAAACTTCTCCCAATGAATAAGTGTTCTGTGTATTATATATATATATATATATATATATGTGTGTATATATATATATATATATATATATATATATATATATATATATATAATGCACACACACACACAAACATACTAGAGACTCAATGCACGAAATTTGTGCAAGGGGCTCAGCCCTCACAGTCCCAGCTTCCTCCAGAAGGAAATATATATATCTCTTGTTGGGTATTGTGGTGGTTAATTCTATGTGCCAACCTGGCTGGACCACAGTGCCCAGGTATTTGGTCAGACATTATTCTGGATGTTTCTATTAGGCATTTTTCAATAAGATTTACATCTACATGGGTGGACTTGGAATAAATTAGATTGCCTACCATAATATGGGTGGGTTCATGCAATCCATTGAAGGTCTGATGAGCCCAAAACCTTTCAGGGAGCTAAACAAGAAGGAATTCAGCAGATTGCCTTTGGACTTGAACTATAACTTTCCAGTCTCCAGAGTTGGAACTTTCAAACCAAGTATTCCATTAATGGAGTGAACTCTCTTTGCAAAGAGACTAATTTCCTATCCATTAAAAATTTCAGGACCATAGAAGGGGTTCCAGCACTGCATGAAAGGATAGATGAGAAACTCCTAATATTCCTTCTTATGCTAAAGTTTTAATATCAATTTTCAATGAGTATCAACATAAAAAAGGCTTTAAATAAAAAAACTTCTTTAAAACTGTTAAATCCCAAATTCAAATAACCACAGTACCCCAGTTCCTCAATTCTGATTGAGATTATACTAGGTAGTTAGAGATAATAGTAGTTTTGCCAGGTACTGTGTTAGATGTTGGGTTACAGTGATGAACAAAAGCAACATGATCTTGGATATCATGGAGTTTATGATCTTGTTGCCATGACTATCACATGCCTAAAATGTAATGAAACATGAGATACTGATTTCTTCTTTTTTACCTGAAATAATTTTTTCCCCTATTTTTCACACTCTAAATAGATATAACTCACCCCCAAATGCAAGTTTATTTACAAATAAGCCAATGGGTTCTGCCCAGCATTTATGGCTATAAAACATATTAGGCTATGGGCTCTGATTTTAGTTAAGTAAAATAAATATTAATGACATTTCTGAACAAACCTTAGGTATACAAAGCAATTCTATAATGTCCAATCTGAGGTTTCAATGTGTGATTACTCATAAATAATTACAATGGGTATTTTTGTACTCACCTTTTTGTTTTCATCTAAGACACAGGTGGTTTCATGTTTGCATCGATAATTTCTTTTATTTTGCCATTTCAACTGTTATGAATGTTTATAAATATATCCCTGTAGATAGGTTGACTGGCCCTTTCACACATAGACATGTTTGAATATAAAATGTGTATTGATGATACAACTGTAAGTCTGAAGAATTGATTATATAAAAACTCCTTCCCTCACACCAGTGTTGTTTTTCTAATGACACTTCTAACTGAAAAATATTCTAAATCCAACTCCCTTGCACTGCTGAGTCATGTTAAGTTGTGCAATATTAGGTTACATTCCTTTTGGCATTGGATAATGTAATAGACTGCAGAATCTTTAATTTTCAGATATGTTTTAGATATGGATACACTTCAAGGTATCACAAAACTGTCCATGATTCAGGATCTATATTGCAAATGTGTTCTGTAGATAGTCTTTCTGATGGTCATTAAAAGGTAAACATTTGTAACATTCACTGTACTGAACATGCATTTCTTATCCAAATGTTAAAAATTATTGGCATCCATTTAAAGAACTCAAATATCTAAAATTTTGCACCAGCAACTATCTGGAATATGCCTCGAAGCAACTTCTGTTTACAGACAGCGTCTGTAAGATCTCCAAACACCACTGTGATGTGTTTACAGTTTATAAAGGAATTAAATATCAAGTCCTTTTGGCTGTGTATTTCTAAATGAGCATTAAATGAATTGGGAAAAAAGTAAAAAAAAAAAAAAATTATATCTAGTATATGCCAGTCAAATAATGGCATTCATTTTCCCTTTGCAGCTCACTCTTGGCTGATAAGGCACTTACTTTAATGGTCATTACGTTCATTGGTAGGAATTAGTTTACTTTTGTAAATAGATTTCACCTGGAAATGTGATTTCTATGCAATCAACTGTATCATCTTGGGCCTTTGAGCAATGATGCTAAACTACCGACAGATGGAGAATTTTGAAATCAGTTCCAACTAATTCTGACAGCCATCACTTCCCACCACACTTAGTTAAGAATTAACTTCCAGTAGTGGGAAAGAAAGATGATGAAACTGACCAAATACTTATAAAAGATGTTTAATATCACAAATTTTTACCCATCTTTTCTTTTTTTTGGGGGGGGAGAGAGGGAGGAAGAATGAGTCTATCTAGGGAGTTATAATGACCACTAAATAAAACCAAAGGTTCATTAGGCTATATTGCCTACAAAATTAAACTCATAGTCATGAGGAAGCAGACTCCCAGGGAAAATTACTGTTACAGGAATTGAAAGTATTGTGTCAGTCTGAAATTCACCTGCACAGTTTAACTAGTTCAATTAGTTCTCAAGACTTCCCAGAGTCAAAATCATCAAAGTATTTAAAGTATTTAAGAGAGTATCTTTGGCTTAATGGGTGCCACTAAGTGCTAATTAAGCTTTAAAACAAACAAACAAACAAACAAACAAACAAACAAACATAAAGGTAAGCAAGAAGGAAGCCTCTCTCATTATAGGCTTTGAAGATAAGATAAGATAATGGACTTTGGACCTTCAGTAATATGGTGCTCAATTGCTTGAATGTTTTGTACTCTAGTGGGAAAGTCTCAGAGTGGCTTTATCAAATCAGCAGCCAAATGAATGACTTTGGCAGAAACAGTAACTTGCAGTTAAACACTGATTTTTGAAAAAAATCCATGTGAAAGGTGGCTAAGCTACATGGGCCTATCCTATATAATAAAGAGCTAATGTGCTATTTAGACTGAACAGCAGACTGATCTACCAGATGAAGCTGGGGCTGGGAAGGCCGAGGCAAGGGACTGGGAGGGCCAAGCCAAGCCCCTTGCACGAATTTTGTGCATTGGGCCTCTATTGTTACTATAATTACTGATGGATGTTCTGCTTTCTTTGGTCTTGCATATCTCTTTTTGATATCTTTTGTCTTCTGGCTTTGCTGCTAGTGTGCCAGTGACAGCCAGGTAAGCTCTGTTGATTCCAATTCTTGGCCTTTTTAAAAGAAAGCATATTGGGAAAAGATGAAAGAATGTTTATGAGGGAAAACTGGTGGAATTTTATAAGATAAACTAGAGGCCAGGTGCACAAATTCATATGTGGGTGGGGTCCCTTGGCCTGGCTGGGGCCACAAAGGTTGGTCAGAGGGAGAGATCACGGGAGGTTGGCCGTCTGGCCTGGATCCAGCAGGAGGTTGGCTATGTGAGCACACTGACCACCAGGGAACAGCTCCTGCATTGAGCATCTGCCCCCTGGTGGTCAGTGCAGATCATAGCAACCGGTCATTCGGTCGTTTGGTTGCTTAGGCATACACACACACACACACACACACACACACACACTCACTCACACTAGAGGCCCAGTGCATGACATTTGTGCACTTGAGCAAGGGGGTCCCTCAACCTGGCCTGTGCCCTCTCGCAGTCCAGGAGCCCGTGGGGGATGTCCAACTGATGGCTTGGGTCTGTTCCCGAAGAGCAGGCCTAAGCCGTCAGTTAGACATCCTAAGCAGTGCTGCAAAGGCAGAAGAGGCTCTCACCATCACTGTTGTGTTTACCAGCCAGCCATAAAGCCCACTTCAGGGATTCTGGCTTAGCTCTGGAAAGCACACTGATCACCAAGGAGCAGCTCCTGCATCAAGTGTCTGCCCCCTGGTGTGCATCATAGTGACTGGATGTTGTTCTGTTTGGTTGATTTGCATATTAGACTTTTATTATATAGGATAGGTGAAGAAGAAGAATATAAAAAATTTTCATTTCAATAATGTAAAACAGTATATTTTAAAAATCATAAAAAAATGTGCCACACTGATCATTATAATAGAAGGTGTGTTTGAACTGAATATGGAAACTTGAGGACTGGTGTTCAGAAGATGGAATCCAGTGAATTTTTACTTGGATAACATAGTCATGGATTACCTGTGTATGGGGAGTGATTTCATTCAGAAACTCAGAGGAACATGTTTGAAGTTTTGGTATATTATTTGGGAGAGAAGAAATTTTCCACTTTCCCTTTAGTTCTTCTGGCTGGTCAAATAATTTAAATGACATAAGACAGATTAACAAAAGAAAATAACCAAATTTAAATATGTATGTATTTACAGGGATTCCATAAGAATGAGGCCTGAAGACTGACTGGACAATTAATGCTGTCACCACTGTTGTGTCTATGGTCATGTGTATGATTTTTGGGTAATCCCTTCACCTTCCTTCATCCAGTCTCTCCTTCCCACCTCCACCTCTGACTGCTAAGTCTGTTCCTTGTATCCATGTCTGTTTTTATTTTGTTCATTATTCCACATGTAAGTGATATCATATGGTATTTGTCCTCCAACTGGCTTATTTCACTGGGCATAACAATCTCCAGGTCCAACTTTGCTGTCTCAGAAGGTAAGATTTCCGTTTGTTTTACAGCTGTGCATTATTCCATTGTGTAAATGTACCGCAACTTTTTTATCCACTCACCTACTGATGGACACTTGGGCTATTTCCAGATCTTGGCCATTGTAAATAGCATCGGTATGTAGATAAGGGTGCATACACTCTCTGATTGGTGCTTTGGAATTCTTGGGATATATCCCCTGAAGTGGGATTGCTGGATCATAAAATGGTTCCATTTTTAATTTTTTTTTTTTGAGGAGACTCCATACTGTTTTCCATAGTGGCTGCACAAGTCCACATTCCCACCAATAGCGTACAAGGGTTCATCCTCATCAGCATTGTTGATTTGATAGTCCTTCTGGGAGGTATGAGGTGATATCTCATTGTGATTTGCAGCCCTCTGATGACATGATGTTGAACATTTTTTCAAGTCTATTGGCCATCTGTATGTTCACTTTGGAGAAATGTCAACTCAGGTCCTCTGCCCATTTTTAAAATTAGATTGTCTTCCTGATGTTGAGTTGTATAAGTTCTTTATATAATAATCCCTTATCAGTTGTATCATTGGCAAATACATTCTCCAGAGAATACAATGGATTCTATTCTCTTTTCATTTTGTTGATGGTTCCTTCTGCTTTTATTTGATACTAGGGGCCCAGTGCATGAATTTGTGCACCTTGAAAGGAATTGTGGGCTGCAAGGCTGTGGTGGGCACAGGGGTGGGTCTTGTCCCATCCTCTGTGCCCTGTCTGGCCCCTCCCGCCACAGCACTGCTTCTACGCCATTATTTCCATGCTTTGATGGTGCCGGCCCTGCTTGCACCTGCTAATGGCACAGAGCAATTGGGACCAGCGCCAGCAGCGGGTGCGAGTGGCTGCAGCTGCCCTGATCACCCCTCTGAAGCAGGGGGAGGTGGAGAAGCCTCAGGGGCGATTACAGCTGCAGCTTGTAATTGATGGCACCGAGCGATCGGGGTCAGTGCCAGGCGCTGGCTGCAGGTGCAAGTGGCAGCTCTGGTGCCAGCAGTGGATGTGAGTGGGGCTGAGACCAGCAGCAGGTACAGGTGCTGGCAGCAGGTGCAAGCACCTGGCAGGACTGCAGCGTGCTCGAGCAAAGAATTTTCAGTAACCAGAAGTTTGCCCCAATGACAGCGATTGGCACCCTGCCTTGGTCTGGCACCCCTGTTCCATCATCCCGCCACAGCTGATGCCCACCATGTTCCGCGCACGCCCTGTGGTGGTCATAACGACGGGTTGTTCAGTTGTTTTGCTGTTTGATCTATTTGCAAATTAGTTTTATATACATAGATGAAGAATTCAGGGGAGCAATGTACTTGAATGAAAGGTCATTTTCAACTGAATAATAACTGGGGTGGGAGTTAAGAACGTACCTAATTGTTATGAAGAAGGAAATAATAATAATAGAAGACATACTGTCGTTCTGAAATAGGCACAGGAAAAGAAAATGGGAAAGGGAATGTGTACAGAGGTTGGTGCATTAGAAAGTATTCCTACGCCTGGCTTGTTTGGCTCAGTGGATAGAGTATCGGCCTATGGACTGAAGGGTCCCAGGTTCCATTTTGGGGAAGGGCACATGCCTGGGTTGTGGGCTTGATCCCCAGTGGGGGGGCTGCAGGAGGCAGCCAATCAATGATTCTCTCTCATTTTGATGTTTCTCTCCCTTCATTCCTCTCTGAAATAAAAAAAGATATATTTTTTAATAAAAAGTATTTTTAACATTTCATATTTGAGAAGTAGCTTCAGAGGATAAGAATATTCTATAGGGTTGAGAAATGGGGCTAAGGACATATCTTTGCCCAAAGTCCTGCTCATAGAACTGTTTTCCTATCATGTTACTGACCTTGTTAATTATACCAGCCATCTTTTAATCTTCTATCTGATTGAAAGCATGAGAACGAACTTTTTTTAAAAAAATTATGACTCCTGGCATATTTTGTCTCATATAGTGTGCTTTAGGCACATACGCACGTGACAGAAATATATCAGAACTAACCTTTCCTGACAGCTCTTAACTTGATGAACTAGTCCCTATAGTGGTTGTTATGCAGAACTTGCCATTTGCAAGATTTGAGTGGTTAAATGACGCTCATTCTGAGAAGTATGGACTATCTGTCAACTACTACCTTTTGGGGGAAGTTACAGGAGAGAAAGAACTTAATACTCTACATATACATTTCAAAAACAAATGTCTTGTGCCGATTGTTGAAAAACAAGACTATATTTGTCTTAGTATCTAAGTTGTGTTTTCAGAATTTGAAAATGGAGTTTTTAACACAAAGATTCAAATGTAACCAGTAATTTTGTAACATATCTTGAGTAGTTGACAACAACTTAGGAGCAAGTTGTAAATATCCAACAAATAATGTGCTATTGTGATTGTAAAAGATACGAAACAGTCCTTGAAAAAGCAATCTGTAGGATTGCAAATATTTTCAGTGATACTAAAGACTTTTATTAATACTCTACTAATAAGAATGTAAACTGCTTTTCTATATAAACAATATGAAGTAAATATAATTTACTCATAATTATAAAATGCATTGACTAAATTTTTCCCCAAATAAATTAGCAAATCACAGGTGACCATGGGAATGGAATTTGTTTTCTATAGTGGATACTTTTTGTGTAATTATGCACATGCAGAGTATTAGCCCACTGTAGATGGAGGCAGTGTATATAGTATAGAAATAACAGCAACTCTTTATAGCACCTTAGTGCAAAATCCCAACCCTGCCACTGTCTAGTTGTGAGATCTTTTGCATATTACTTAACTTTGCCAAGAGTCTTTTTCTTGCCTAGACAGGTTTGGCTCAGTGGATAGTGTCGGCCTGCGGACTGAAGGGTCCCAGGTTCGATTCTGGTCTGGGGCATGTGCCTTGCTTGCAGGCACATCTCTAGTGTGGGGCGTGTAGGAGGTGGCTGATCGATGTTTCTCTCTCATCGATGTTTCTGACTTTCTATCCCTCTCCCTTCCACTCTGTAAAAAAAAAAAAAAAGTCTTTTTTCTTGATTGCTAAGTAAAAAAATAAACTATATGAAATACTCATGGCTAGATCAGATTTTTTTTTTTTTTTTTTTTAGAAAGACAACACTGTTCATGTACTATTCTTATATATCACCACCAGTGGGGTTTAGGACAACACCTGGTAATGAGACGTTAACATTTCTGTAGTAAAACCTTTGAATGTTGCTTTGATGGGACAGTCCTAGGCCATATAAAGTTAAAAGCACATTTAACCAAATATTTGTTGTACTCAGGAGATAAACAGGCCAAGCAATGCAGGGGAACTGGGAGATATAATTAAGCTGTAGCTCCATGTACTTCCTATGGTACTAAAAGGAATAATTAAAACAACCTTTCATTATCATTAAATAAACTATGGATTCTTTTCATTCCTTTATTCTAGTGCCCTATATATTGATTTAATTTGAAATACAAATCTACAAAATTCACATTTTATATGCTATAGTTCAAAGTGTGTAAGGGATAGTAACGAGACACAAAAGCAAACATTATAAAACCTATGACTTTAATATACTAAGTAGTATGGAACAATATTAGTATTTTATTCATGAAGACTATTTAAATAATATTTACAACAGTTTTATGGGAACATATATGTACATCTGAACATCAAAACATTTTTGCAAAGAAAAGTCATATATATGATTAAAATAATGTAAGACCAAATACATCCTGGGCCATAATTTTATCACCACTAAATTCTCCTGATTTTCAAAAAGCAGTAATGATATTTAACTCACTATTGTTTTCTTAAAATCACCTAATCAATCTGTTGCAGAAGAGCAAAAATGAGCTACCACCATGATGACGTAGGATTTTAAAAAGTAGCCAATATTTTAGATACTTAAAACATAACATTTTCTGTTAAATTTCTTTAGTTGCTTAGAATACAAAAGAATAAAAAGTGAAGGAATTTCATTTTCTGCTTGCTGAAGCTATTTTGGTAAAGTTAATTTTAAGCTGGTCTTCAAAAACTTTAAGCATGTTTCTGCAAGGGTGGTGTTGTTAATAAACCTTAAAAGCAGAGCTGTCCACTAATGTCTGTTGATTTTGAAGTGACTTATCTTAGATTTCCTTTTGAAATGCTTCTTCCAAACTTTCTGACCATGTCTGGCTTTGCTTTATGGATGTTTCTTTTATGCTCTAGAGAAGAAATAAGAAAATTTATAAATATGGTAGAAGCATCATTCAAAAAGAATAGTCACCATTCATCCTACTTTTAGAAATCAATTTCTCCGTATTGCAAACTGAAGTTGTAGTGAATTATCCTTAATGACTAATCATTCTTTAACTTAGCTTTTGCTCTTCTTTTGTCTTTGGCAAGCACTATAGTTTAGTATCATCTCCTACTTTTTTCTCTATAATATATATTTTTAATTCATCTCTTTTTACGGATGAGAGATTTGATAATCTAATAGATATCTTATATTACTAGAAAATGAGCATATTAGAAAACTCAACTTATCTTTGATAATTATCACAAACATCATTTTGTTGCAGAATTATGACTTCCTGGAGAATTTTTTCAGGAGATCCATGGGCAGCACATATCTACACCAAATGCCGTGTACACACTGCTAAGCATTATTAAATATGGCAAGATAAACCAAATAAAAATAGTAAATTTTACGTTGTTTTAAATTTGCATAAAAGATATTTCCATTGAACTTAAGGTAAACAACTGCCACTGGCTACCACCAGAAGTAAGGATGTACCAATGCAGTTTGGCAAAGCTATTGAGAAATATAATATTACTGTGATGAAAGAGCAAAGTTTTCATGTTTTTTTAGAAACACTTGTTTATCTCATGAAACCCCTTTAAATTTCCAGTGCTAGGATTTTAAGTTCCTGTAGAGAAGGACCAAACTGGTTCTTAATGATGTTTGTATCCCGCACAGAACCTAGCACACAGTGGGTGTAAACACATACTTCCTGAAGAAGTTTAGGAACTGGAGTGCTAGGGAAACAGAAGCCTGGACACCAATGCGGAGAAAATGAGTGGCATTATCTCTTCTGGTTTTACTGAGGATGTGGTTTAGTTGACATGGATTCCTGTCACCCCCAAATTAAATCAAGGGGATGTATTCATCCCATCAGCATCTTTTTCAACCTGCTAATGGGAGTTACAACATGATTATAACTAGGTACTGGAGCCTGGCTGTAACTGCACAAGTGAGTCTGAGGCCAGGTGATCAAGAATAAGAGGGTAATGAAAAAATTTCAAGTAGATATAGTTCATCTATAAAATATATTTAATCACAACCTATTAAACAACACTTTTTGCTAATAATTTCAATTAATTAGTTCAATTATTTACTAATTCTTGTACCATGTGAAGCAGTATAGAAAACTAGAGAGATGCAGAATACAGTTTTAGAGATACGATTCTGAGTTCTGGCTCCATTATGAAGTATCTGTGCAGTATAGCTTAGCGTTTTCTATTTTGTGTCTTAAGTTTTCTTATTTACAACATTGATAGTCATACTTACCATTTAATAAAGGTAATGAGTAGATAAAAGGAGATTCTTATGAAAACACCACAGTACTATACATGTATTAGGTAAGTATGTTATTAAATATCAAAGTAAGAGCTCAAACATACCCACTGCTGGTCTGTTTTCTTGTAAGTGTTTATCACTTGAATTATCTTGTCGAACACGTTTGGCAAATCCAGAATTTTCCTCAGCAGTTGAAGTATTTGCTGCAGAACTGGAGAAAAAATTTTTTTATTTTAGTGAAGCATGTTTTATGTCTCTAAGTTTTAATACATATTCTACATGCAATAAAGACTAAAGATAAAGTAAAATACTAGAGTATTAAGTTGTAAAATCCCATAGAAGTAATTGGAGGTGCTAAGTACATTTTTGGCCCATAGAGAAATATAGCTGTGTGATTTTAATAATTTTTATTTGAATCAGAGATTTTGAGTGTAGGTGTATGCAACAATTCCGTTAGCAGAACACTTCCAGGTACCAGCAAGCTCCGTTATCCAAAGTGTAGTGACAAGGAGTGAAAAACGAGGCTCATATTACAATTCTGGAGCAAGAACCATAATCTGGGGAATATAAACAAGATTGTCTGGAACCTTGTTTTAAAATCAAAACCTGGTAATAGACTGAGTCTCTCTGATTATAGCAATAATATAAAATGAAATGAATGGACCTACTTTCATCTGTTTAATCTTCAAAAATTTATATCAATCTCACATTATTAATGGGTTAAATTTCCAACTTGATTCAAATGGACGTATTAAACACCTATCATGGCCTCATGTTACAGGATATACAAATAAGTAAGGCACAGATAACTCCTGTCTTGAAAGCTAATGGAATGGATTTATGGTGGGGAGGGGGGAAAATAAGACAAATACATAAAATGATATGAGGTAGAGTAAAATACAGTGCCACAGGTTTTCAAACTACAAGGAGTTGTAGGTTCCTGAGTTTAGAAGAAGAAAGAAACACAAAAGAGTCTGTGGATGAGATGAATTTGATCTGAGCCCGGAAAAAGAGCAATCCAAATCTTTGAAGCCCCTAAGAGGATCAAGGTTTAACAAGGTAAGATTGGGGTTTCAGAATAAACCTATCCCTGCTGAACCCGCAATCTTACCTTGTTAAAGCTTGATCCTCTCCACACTGATTCAAATAAGCTTAATTTTAGGGAATTTCTGCCTAGTAAAGTTATATAGCATTTTTCAAGCTGATATTAACTTGATAGTCAGATTAACAATTGGAGGCTTCCCTTTTATGGCAACAATGTGGTAAACTGATGTGACTGTATGTTTATGGAATAGGCAGAAGATGGGCTCGTTATATGCTCATTTAAAGTAGTCAGAAATGGCAATTTAATATGACAGCAAAAAAAAAAAAAAAAAAGGCATGGGCACACTGAACGCTTGGGAAAATAACTCAACCTATGTACCTCATTCAGTCTGGAAGAGAGATGAGTATAGTGTTCCTAATAGTGACTGTGCCTACTCTGTTCAGGAATGCAAATGATACCTCCCCCAAATGGTTACAGACAGGTACTAGTGTTATGCAAGTAAGCCAATCAGTTGTAGAAATACTGTATTCCTAAATGGTGTCAAATAAATTAAGCCAATATAATTCTGTAAAAATATACTAAATACCATTTTTTCTGATAATATGCACATCAGTTGTCTAAGGCAAAAATTCTTTTTCAGTCATTTGGTGGTTTTATTTCATTAAGTATAAAGATCAGTGTCATTGGTTCATTTTGATAAGTGTTGTTTTTCCTTACAATTTACTTATCTTAACACTGTCTTTATTATTTTGGGGATTCTTCACTTTGGCTAGTTTTATGACCTTTGTATTTTATTTACAGATTTTTACTTGAAAAATTAAGCTTTTGAACAAAATTATCTGAATAAAACTCATATTTAGAATGAAAGTAAAGCCTAATCAGATAACTTGTATATTTACGTAAAATACACTAAAACATTTAATGGGTTTAAATAAAGTAGTCCACTGATTAAACGTTTAACATTTATGTTATAAAATTATGTTACATCATTAAATTAAAAAAGAAAACACACCTAAAATTAGTATATGATTCTAAATTCAAATTATGGTAAAGACTACATTGAGAAGAAAGCTAAAGATCCTCCTAGTTGTATGCCTGATATATTTCCACACTATTAATAAAAATTAGGGCCCTGGACAGTGTGGCTCATTTGGTTGGAGCATCATCCTATGCACTGAAAGGTGGCATGTTTGATTCCCAGTCAGGGCACATATATACCCAAGTTGTGGGTTTGAACCCCACCCCCACTACAGGGCACATGTAGGAGGCAACTGATCAATGTTTCTCTCTCACACAGATGTTTCTCTCTCCTTCCCTCTCTCTCTCTCTCCCTTCCTCTACTTTTTTTAAAAAAAAATCAAATGTCCTTGGGTGAAGATAAACAAGTTAGGATTTAACTGTTTGTTTTCTTACATAGGAAGAATGCTATTGCTTAACAGACATAAAGCATCTCATATTCTTTCAGCTGAAATAATTTCTAGTTGAAATTATTAGACATCTTTCAAAACAAACCAAAAATGTATGGGAAGGTGTGAGACCATTTCAGGATGCTGAGAAAGATTGCAAAGCAAACAAACAATACAACCAATCAAAGAAACACAAAGCAAACAAAAACCAAAAACTCTCATTTAATTTATAAGTAAAACTGTATATATGTATATATTGTATTTATGTCTTTGGTAGACTTATTTAGTTAAAATAGTCTGATACTGTGATATTAAATAAATTGAAATGATTAAAAATTTAATATTCTCATTAACTAGTAACTAAAAAATCCAGGTTGGTAGGGTTTTTAAATATTCAGTTCTTTAGGACTATAGTATATATATATTTTTTTCCCAGAGAGATAAACCAATACTCAAAAAATGAAATAACTATATACGTGGATCCTTTTCTTTTTCACCTTCAAAAATCATATTAGAATATAAACACACCTAAACATGTACATAAAGCTGCTAAGTGGAAAATACCAGAGTTTATTACTTTCAAGCTCATGTAGATTTAATTAGAGAAAAAGAAGAAGAAAAAAGGTAATTATGTACATTTCTACCATTAATCTCTTTTAACCACAGTTGATGGCAGGATCTAATTACTGATACCAAAGGGAATATAATAGAGCAATTAATAAGCTATAAGAAATCTTACTTTCTTTATGTGTTCTTTAATATTATTTCACAATATTAGTTGCTCATGTAGAAGTTGGGTAACATCTAAAACCACTCCAAATACACATTACATTCCTGGACTTTTGATTTTGATAATGACTATGTATATAATTTAAAAATATTCTTAACTATAAACTTTTGCCACATCTAAATTAACACAACAGAGGATGCTACCAGCGAAGAACTAGAAGTCACCAATATTAATTGAAATAACACAATCAACACAATGAAATTTAGTGATTAGATGGATGAAAACACAAATTAGTCACCGATGAAGGTGAATGATTCCCATACATGAGCCAGACAAATTGCACACTTCAGATTTGTGCCATAGCAAAATACAAAATTTAAAATGTCACAGATAGGCAGACATTCAGAAAAAACAAATATACATGAGTTTTTAGTGCACATATTTCAAAGGCCTGTTGTACTTTGGTTGGAGGGAAAAGGGTACATCCTAAATGAACCTATGAGATGATACTCTGTGGGGGTCAAATCAACAAGCTTTTTGTAAATCTGTTTACATTAGCCCAGATGAGGCTAGGTCCATGGTGGAAAATGAGAAACTGAACAAGAGTTGTTAAGTTCTTACACTCTTTTCCCCACAACCACATGTCAAAATAAAAGGGAGAGAAGCCAGACCCATTTTAAAATACAACTATCATCACTGCATTTAATGTTGCAGGATATAAAGACTATCTAAAATGGACTTCACGTAATAGAGCAATTAATAGGCTATGAGAAATCTTAGCAATTAATAAGCCACGAGAAACCTTGTGCTCCATATTTCTTTCAGTTTTCTTTATATAAAAATCTTAACATTTTTTCCCTTGCCTTTGATTTTTAGCTATTTTACTGCTATGTACAGAGGTATATATTTTGTTTTTTTTTTGTATGAGTGCTGATTTGCTCTGGTTCTTGAATCTGTGAATTGTCTTTTGTCAGTTGTGGGAAATTATTAGTCAACATACTCTCAAGTACTAGTTTCCACCATTTTTTTTTTCTTATTTCTTTCTGGGACTTAAAAAAAAATACATATAGGTGTCCCTTATTTCATTTTCCTTATGTCCTAAATTTTTCCTTGGGCTCTATATTTCTTTCAGTTTTCTCTATATTTTCTATCTTTTTATTATTTTGTACATAGGTTGGGCTTTTTTTTTTTCCTATCAATCTATCTTCTGGTTCAATCAACTCTCTTCTGCTGTGCCTAATCTGTTAAACTGGTTTACTGAGCTCTTAATTTCAATAATCCTACTTATTCAATTCTAGAGTATGCATTTGATTAATTCTTAATAGAATATAGTTCTTTGGAAAATTATCATCTATTTTGTTCAACATTTTGTTAATCACAGTTCAAATTTTAAAGTTCCCTATCTGATAATCTCAATATCTGCATCAATAGAGATCACTGCCTCTCTAATTTTACTTCTCTTGATTTTCAGTCATTTGGTCCTGGTGTCTCCTGACATATTTCATACTTTTTGCTTAAGTACTAAACATGGTGTATGAAAAACGATAATATTCTTCTGGCAAGCAGGCAGAATAGATCACCTTAATCGGAAAAGGGACTGAGCTGGTCTGTTTTAGGTTTTTAAAATCTGTTTACATTAGCCCAGATGAGACTAGGTCTCTTTCCAGTTTGCCCTACTCTTGGACCACAGACTTTCAGGGACCTCAAATAAAATCCTGGTGTCTAACAGCTTTTTCTCCATGATGATTCTGGAACAAGAATTCTTGTGTCTTAGTCTCATAAGAATGTTCAAACTCTACTTAATATATTAGTCTCTTAGCAGCTACCTTCAGCTTAGTTTCCCAAACTCTTACTCCAGAGTTTAGAACTTGGCAAATAAATATGTGGAGGGCAAAAGCTACACACACACAAAAAAAGGATTCTGTATCCCTAGGGCAGTGAGATGGCTGATAACCTGCAGGCTCCCCTTTTATGCTTGGCCTCCACATAATGCCACAAATTCTTAAGTGCTAAAAGGAAAGGAGGCAGAGAAGGTCAGGCTCTATAGAGCTTATTTTCCTTTTCTCTGGGATCTGAAACATTCAAAGCCTGGCTGCCTTGGTTATTCTTTAGTGCCAGTCAAGCAGCTACTAGTTGTATTTTATCCACTTTCATAACGTGTTTTTGAAGGGTAGATTGGATTGATACAAGCTACCGTGTCATAGGTAGAAACAGAAGTCTCTTTACTCATTACATTTCAGCCATATATTAAAATTCATTAAAATAATGTAATTTTAGAACATAATAAATTTGGTAAGGAAAAATACCAAATGAATAAAAATTATACCAAAAGTTAAATGACATTTTTGAAGGCCAGAGACTTTAAATTTATTTTTAATAATCTGAAACATGGAATACTTTATGCAAATGTCAAGTGAAATACTTGGCTTTATCAAGATCTCCCTTTGATAATATAAACCCAGTGTTGCATTCAGAGAAATTTATTATACGTGTGCTTAAATATGAATTAACAGTTTAATTATAAGAAATAAAGAAGAACTGCAGGAAACAAAGGATAAAGGTGATCTTATGTAAATATGAAGTCTGAGCCAGCTCCTGTTTAATCATACCTTGTTAATTTCCGTTTCCTTTTGGCAGCAGCGGTCATGGCCATGTAGGATGGTACTGTGCTTTGTACAGGCAGAGGATGTTTCGCTGGGAATGAGGAAGGGGCAAGCCTGTATATCAACAAAAAGTAAAAAGCAATTTATTTGTACTATGGAGTGAGGCCATCCATTTATATAACTGGAATACCATTTCATATTAGTATATAGAGGAAAACATTATACTATAAAATGTCCCTGCTTACTCTAGGATTTTCTTTTCTCACTTTTACAACATAGACAGATTTCTGAACAGCAGAAAAAGGTGAAGGTGTCATTCTCATATTTAGATTAATTGTGATAATACAGATGAAATGAGATATGTGTGGTTGGATGACATGTAATCAACCATACCTTAGACGTAAGATTATTTCAGAATATGCTGAGATTTGCTAACCATCAATAGAAATTGTGAAATTCCCTGTATTGAAAATATTAGTGAATAATAATCTGCATGATAATCTTTCAATGATGGCTTGTAACCTGATTTCAGCATGAAGAACAAATTACATATATATGTTAAGGTCTCTTCAAGCCTAAAGAGGGTCAATCAACTTAAGATATCAAATTGAAGACTTTAAAAATGATATATGAAAAATACTTCAAATATAGCTAAAGGGGGGTGGGGGAAGCTAATAGTTTAAAGGCTATCAAAAAAAGGACAAAAGTCAATAAGAACTCTTTTTCTATACCTTTGTACAATGTTATTGTTTGATACTGACTGTTGTTCGGGTAGTTTGCTGTTCAATCTCCTCGTGTCTTCACATATAGTAAACACAGAGTCCAAATCCTCCTGTTTATATTCTTTTCTCCTGCTGACAGGGAGATCTACTTCACATGACATTTTCAGAGAATTCTCACTGTATATATTTGAACCGATGGCCTGACAATTCGTAGTACAAGACGATGGTTTTAATAAGGTCACTGTAGATGGATTTTGCAAAGGTTTTCTGCAGCCTTCTGGGGTATATACAATAGGCTGAAGTTCTTGGCTGAAAGAATCATTGAGCTGTACACTTTCAGACAGGGCAGACTTTTGGGTAGGTTCTGTTTTCAAGGGAGAAGACATTAGTTTTCTTCGAGTTCTTTTTTGTGAAGGACTGTTAAGCAGATTCGATTCACTTGAAGATGCACCTGTTCAACAAAATTAAAAAAAAAAACACCTCAATAATGTTGCCCAAATAGTTTTGTAAATTAAATTTATTAGGGTGACACTAGTTAATAAGATATATAGGTTTCAAGTGTATGTTTCTATGATATATCATGTGTATATTGCATTGTGTAAAGTTTTCCAATAATCCCATCAGTTAAAAAAATATGATCAAGCCCTGGCTGGGTGGCTCAGATGGTTGGAATGTTGTCCCATATTCCAAAAGCTTACAGGTTCGATTCCCAGTCAGGTCATGTACAGAAGGCAACTAAAAGATGCTTCTCTCCCCTCCCAACCCCCCCCCCCTATCAATAAAGACATATCCTTGTGAGGATTAAAACAAAACACTGATAATAAAGCACATTTTCTGCCAAATCATAAAAATTTGAAAGAAAATAAGGTGGAAAGGAAAAAAATCACTTATTGTTAATAACTTTATAGAGATTCTATTAGAGAAAATTAATAACATATGGCTAATAAAAATATTATTTTAATATTGGATAATCATGAAAACAAATTTCTAACTAATTTCAATAAAATTCACAAGCAATTTCCAGCTTTCATGTTTGATTTAGGTTTAAGACAACAATAAAGTATGCAACATTTTTAGGCATTGAAAATTATAACTTGTTCTATGGTAAAATATCACCAATTACTAATTGAGTCAATATCTAAAGCAAAAAGAATAGCCATAACCAATGAAATCTAAGGTGAATGGAAGGATTTTATCTTTAACTATACCACATAGTAATTAATTAAGCATTTTGGTGGCTTATTTCCTGTATCATCATCATTCACAGACTTGCAAAAATTAGATTAATACCAAAGATAAATAAACCTAATTTGAAGAGTTCAGAGTACTCTTATTTGACCTTTATTCCTCTGTAAAAGCAAGCCTTCCAAATGCCAGGAAATACCAAGTTTAATAAACTTTTCTAGGCCCTAATCCTACAACTTCTGTAGCTTTTCAAAATGATTTCCCCACTGCTTCTCCAACATGTGTTACTTTCTGTTTCCCCCATCTAGTAAATGTATACATTTCCCCAGGGATATGTACTCTAGTTTTCTTATTTTATACTCCCTTATTTATAATTATCCTCTTGCCACTACCTTCTCAGTCACCTGGGTCTCAAATAACAATATATATAATGCAAGGAAAAGGTAAGTATATATATTTACCTTTTCCTTGCATTATATATATTGTTATTTGAGACCCAGGTGACTCAAATATATATATTTACCTTTTCCTTGAATTTTCCAATCTCCACTAATCCCACCTCTTTTACACTTACACATAATTCTGACTGTGTTATTCTTCTAATTAAGCACTTACAGTAATCTTTAAATAGAAATATAATATATAGAGATTTTTAATAGGAAAGTTCTTGTTTATTGGTCCAAAATTAAGAGACCAATTGTTTTGTTTAAACTCAGGTATTAATTCCCACCATACTAGACATGTTTTTAATATTTAAGTACATAAACACCTCTCAAGCACCATTTTTTTTTTAATATACAAAGTAATGACCTGGTTACATACATAATAATAAATTGATCAGCTGCAGTGTGCCTGTATATTGTATTTCTTAACTATTTTTTTTTTCTGCTCTGCCTATTTTATTCTGGTGAACTTCATGATGCCACATGAGGTAACTTTGCAGTGTACTGTCCAGGGAAGAAACTGTAACGTGAACTTCTGTCCATGTTTTCAAATCATGCAATAAAATTCTCAACTGATGTTATATTTGCTTAATTATACAACATTAACACTGAAAGCTGAATAAAATTAGTGATATAGTATTTCAATAAAGCAATTCAAACTTTCCAAGTTTGAAAATATACTTACAGCAATCACCAACAGCACATGCATTATTCTTTTTAAGTTAGTTGACAATAGGCTCTGCTATGGCTAAGGTTGACAATTACCCTCTAGGAAATACAATTTAAAAACAGGAAGAAAAATATGATCCCTGTTCTACTAAGAAATTTTACTTTTCTGAGAACTAGATAAATGAGATCCAGATCTTAAAATAATTTTCCACTACCTTTAACATGACATTTGTCAAATTTTCCATTACCAGATATTTTTATACTAATGCTGCAGTATAAAGACAGTTACTTTTCTCCACTGTGCTGCTACCACCAATTTGGTGGCTATTAATAGCTGGAAGATTAACTTCTTTTCCCATGAGAGGCAGCAGGGGTATATAGAGGATAGAAAACTATAGTGAGGATAGAGAACTGAATTGGGAGTCAGGAGACTTGGATTCTATTTCTGGCTTTACCAACAACTCACTGAGTGACCTTGGGCAACTCACTTAAGCAGTGTGGGCATTAATACCCCCCTAAAAAAAGGAGACTCTGCCTTTTTATGTACAGAGAATTTCCTAGGATTAGCTAATATCTATAAAATAGGGTTCAAAGAAAGGCTCTAGAAATATAAACAAGCTTCAACCGTTAGCATTACTACTTCACAGGGGAAGTCGTCACTGACTTTCCGGTATTCCATCAATAGCTAAAACTCACAGTTAAACCTTACTTAAAATAATGTCTCACTTTGAGTTCATTGGATCTCCAGTTTATCAAGGCTGATGATAAACTGTACCATAAACCAAAGGTACCGTTAAAGCAGGCACATGTGTTATTTAACTTAGAACACAATGAAACATGAAATCCCAAGGGATGAGGATCACCCAGAGTCACTATTTGCTTTCACATATCTAGAGAGGGAGAATCTATGGAGCGGCGCTGGGCAAATTTTCATGACTAGACCATTCTTCCCTATTGCTTGTAAAGAGCGTGAACATGGAGTTCTGCCATGGGACACTGAAGAATTATCTACTTGCACTCTGGGATAATGTAAATGTACACCCGATATCAAATTTTGTTACGATCAGACTTGAGTAGCAATTGTCAGTGAGAGCAACAGCAATGCTACAATGACATATCTTTAGCTGTAATTCTGCTTTCCTGGCAGGAGATAACTTGAAGGAAAAACATGGAGATGGGAAGTTAAAGTGGATTCAAATACCACTGTTTTACTGGACCTGGAAGAAAAAATGTTACACACATACAGCATGTATAAAATACAAATCCAGACAGTTACTTTATTTTTGTCTTCTCAGATATTTAATACAGATAAAACAACAAAGAAAATAGATGGTCAATCAGGATGGTAGGCTGACTATTGCTAAGAAAGATTCAGGAGATAACCAGAGCCCAAACAAGATTTAAAGATGTAAATACAAACTGAACAGTAAATCCACTGTGACTCCACTTATTCACGAAAATGAAAAGAACACTACCAACAACTGATATTTCACTTTGAATATAATTTATAAAATGTAATAAATCATTATTCTCCTCTAACTAGTTAGATAACGGAGCACTTTCAGTGGGTATAGCAAGCTGGAGAGTGCCGGGCACTATACATTTTACTGTACATTTTAATAAACTGTGAGAACCATCTAATATGCTAGTTCAAAGTCTATAAAAGAGATTTGCTGTATTTTTCCATAGAGGCTATACAGTAACTTTCCAGAAGAGCAGGCGTGGGGCAGTTGTAGTTTCCCTGATGCAGCCTGGGAAAATATTATCTAACAAGATTCTGTAATTCTTGTGTCTGTAAAGTGGAAACGATAAAGAAGGAACCTGGAGGCTGATTATAGTGCCTTTAAATGAGAAAAGAAATCATACAGTTACAACTTTCAGAACAAGGGAGTCCAAAAGATGACTCTATTATTCTCAAAGTGCAAAATGACTTTGTTGAGCTGCAGGGGAAGGGAGAAGGCTGGTGTGACTGAGGTGCAGTGAGTTCGAGGGAGAGGAGAAAGGAGAGGCAGCCTTGCAGCGTTAGGGTTTATGGACAAGATAAGGGCTTGGATTTATGTTTTTTAAAACATTGCTCTGGCCCTGCCCGGTTTGGCTCAGTGGATGGAGCGTTGGCCTGCAGACTGAAGGGTCCCAAGTTTGATTCTGGTCAAGGGCACATGTGTGGGTTGTGGGCTCAATCCCCAGTGGGGTCATGTGGAAGGCAGTCAATTGATGACTCTTTCTCGTCACTGATGTTTCTATCTCTTTCTCCCTCTTCCTTCCTCTCTGAAATCAATAAAAATATATTAATACAAAACAAAAAAAACATTGCTCTGCTTATTATATAGGGAACAGAGAGAAAACAGGAAAATCAGTAACAAGGCTATTGTTATTGCTCAGGAAATAACTAACGAGAGCTTGGGCTAGTGAGGCAGCAGTAGTAATGGAGAGAGGTGGAAAGGGTGCTTTGATTAAAAAAACTACATAAAGTAAATCCAGAACATATCCAGTGACATACACATACTAGAGGCCGGGTGCACAAAATTCGTGCATGGGTGGGGAAGGTCCCTCAGCCTGACCTACACTGGGAGCCCTCAGGGAATGTCCTACTGATAGCGTAGGGCCACTCTCCATGGTTCTCTGTTCTCTGCAGGCTGCGTTTGCCTGCTCCTGGGTCGCCGCGATGACAGCCAAGCAGGCCCGGCTGGGTGCTGCCTGTGGGCCGCGCTTGCCTGCTTCCTGGTTGCCCTGGCGATGGCCAAGCAGGCCCTGCTGTCTGCAGTCAAGCTGCATGGCTACCATCACCTCCCAGAGCCAGTGATGGTCCCGGGAGCCTGTGGGTGTGCCTTGGCGTGGCCGCCCTTGCCTCCTGGGGCCAGTGATGGTCCCAGGAGCCTGTGGGCATGGCAGGCTTGGCGCCCATCCCAAGGACCCAGGACACTTGGCACCTCCGTATGCAAATTAACCCACTATATTTGTTGGGTTAATTTGCATATTCACTCCTGATTGTCTGGTGAGCATCACGGAGGTATGGTCAATTTGCATCTTTCTCTTTTATTAGTGTAGACGTGAGTAGTAGCCTAACAATCAGGAACAAAGATAAGAAGGAAGTTCACACAAAGGAGTAATGTTTATTAATTTTACACAATGTAAACAATAGAAATTGACCACTTTCCATGAAATCATGAACCATTTCCATATGCATAATTGCAAAAGTTCTAAAGGTCCTAAATATCATTTCCTTAAAATTGGCATTCTCATTACTAAAACCCATTCCCCATCCCAACTCTACAGGCTTGACGTCCTGTCCTTTATTATTGAGAAACTCTGATTTAAGTAAATACAGGTGTCTTGGAATCTGCTTTCTTCCCTCTAGGTTAGATGCTCATGAACTTGAGGCAGCAGATACCATTTAGGGTTTGACAGTATGATTTCTTATTTGGGTGTCATTTCCATGACAGGACAGGGGAAAGGAAAGAAGAGTGGGCTGGTAGAAAATAGTTCCATAACAAGAGTGGCAGATAAAAGAAAAGGTAATGAAAATGGACTTTGGCTCCTAGGAAGTTGTGAGGGGAAGTGAGAGGGGAATATTTAAGTTAATACATTCTCTGCAAATTCATCGCTAGACATCTTTAAACAACTGAAACAGATTATCTCCCATTCCAGACATACAGGTACTATGACTTCATATACAAGAACTGATTGCTCCATTCCTAAAACCTTGTAATTATTTCATTCAGTTCCTTAAAAAGGAATCAACACATTTTAATGTATATACAGTCTAGCCTGAAAATGCAAAATGTGGTCCTGTAATGATAAAATACTCTTTGATTTACATAGTATTAGAACCTTTTCTTTTTTTATAGGGGAGGATGATAGAAAAGCAGTGAATACCTGAAGAATTTCTCACTAGAAGAACTAGCATTTGGTTGGCTTCATCTTATTTGTTTTGCTTTAGAAACAAAAGGGATATGAAGGTAAACTATGAAAAAGACAACCAATTTTAGCCAAGATGGTAGCTCAAGTAGAAGCATCTAGCTCCCCTTCTATATTCACTTTAAAATGACAATATGGTAGGTAGAGGAGAAAACCTGCCATTATGTTGATAATAAGGGAAGGATATTGTGTACCTTGAACTGGGAAAAGAAAGGTGTGGAGAATAATTTACAATATTTCCCCATTTCATCCTTTAAGTGGGATCCTTGTGAGTTAAGTAAAAGACATCTGCAGAATGTTACTAAAGTCCCTTAAACAGGAATGGGGAGTAGGTGTAGTAGGGAAGAAAGGGGAAGACAAAGCTATGGGATACAACAAAATGTCAATATCTGAATATTAGCAGCAACATAAAGAGGCCAGAGATTCAGTCCCAACACAGGTGTCTCAGTGTTGAAAGGGACATGGAACAGAAAGTGCCCAATACTGTGCGCCTTGCTCCCAGCATTGGTGGCCACACCACACACAAATAAAAACCTTTTGGACAAAGAGCTAGTTTCTAGCTGAGACTACTTGTGGCTGTAGTTCCTTTTCTACTTTCCCTAGACTGTTAGATCAATGAAAAGAAAAACATTTCCCCCTATTTCTGAACCTTAATTTCAACTTGATTATCAGCAAGTAATAGGCAAAAATATACTAAGCAGCAGCACAGAGTAAACTCACTGGATCAATTAAAGGATAACATAAGAGAATGACAGAGCTGGTATACTCGGACTAGAATTTCGAATAATCCAGATGCCACATTCTTCACCAC
Source organism: Lasiurus borealis (assembly GCA_004026805.1). NCBI lineage: Eukaryota > Metazoa > Chordata > Mammalia > Chiroptera > Vespertilionidae > Lasiurus > Lasiurus borealis. The sequence continues at coordinate 38,777 of PVJN01013587.1, forward strand.
TCCACAATGTCAAGTCCCTAGCATAGGGGGAATTAAGTCAGTTTTAAGACAATGGTTAAATAAAACGTGGAGCATTCACAATTACACTGTTATTTTAAGCCATATTTTACAGATTATTTGATGATATAGGGAAATGTTCATTAAATGAAGCAGTATACGAAGTTTATATACAGCATGATGCCAATTTTGAAAAAAAAAAGGCACTGAAAACAAATCAAAGCATATATGTACAGACCCTGCAAGCCAAAAATAAAAAAAATAATAATAAAAGAGGGTAGGGAGAGGAGACAGAACTATAGTCACAGAAAACAGAGAAGTAAATATGGCACAATACATGAAAATACAAGCTATGTTGAAAAAGTTTGAGTACTTTTATATTCTTAAAAAATACATTTTAATATCTGGGATGGGAGGAAGGAAGCTCCCTCATTTTAAATCTCAGAAAATTCATAGGAATTGAAGGCATAAGGTGGTTTATGAGAGCACAGGTGGAGCTAAATTTGAAGAATTGGTTGAAAATCTATACAAGAAAGTAGTCGGGTTCCCCTGACCACATCACCGCCCATACTTCCAAGTGACTACTCTTTCGTCACCCTTTTAAAAGACATACGGTTTTACACTCTGAAAGGTTGCCTTATGGCCAACACATATAGCTGACACTAGGGAATTAAGTAATTTCTCAGTAATGAATGTATATAGATTTTTTTCTCCTACTTCTCTAAAATACTGGTAGCTGTGCTTACATATCCCCTAAATGGGAAATCAAAGGGTTCTTTTTAGATAAACCATAACAATAAAAAAGACGGGCATTTTTGGGTTTCCCCTAAACTGACTACTTTTTTGGAGATATATATATAACGCAATCAGAGTTGCTAGATATTTGATGGGATTTCTTTCTATATGATAAACAAAACTTATAATTACACATAGGAAAAAATAAAAGGAAATATACATGTTCTTAAAAATTTTAAATATGAAGGGGAAACATAAAAAATAAAGGTTTTAAGATAAAGATGAGTACTCATCTCCCAGAAAGAATAAAAGAGATACAGAAGACAGAAAATAGAAGGAGCGGATGAATTCAGGAGATCCAATATCATATTAATAAGTGTTCCAAAGAACAGAAAGAAGGGAAAATATGTATATAAGCATTTGTATATAAGTATGTGTATGTGCATAAATACATATATGAAAATTTCTCAGAGTAAAAAGATAAAGGTTTCCAGAGAGCAAGGCCCACTAGTCTATTCTAGTGAATTAAAAAAGACCAACACCAAGGCATATCATTGTGACATTTCAGAATACTAAGATAAAAGAAAGATCCCTAAATCTTTCTGGGAGGAAAAAGTCACATGCATATTCACTCTTATCTGATGAATAAAAATAGCACAACAGTTAAGAGCAACACTTGAATCTAGAAATTAATGAAGCAATATTTTCTCAGTACTTGGGAAAATTATTTCCAACCTAGAATTCTATGCCTGGACAAATAATCAGAAAATAAAAATACTGCCATAAATGCATTGCCTCAAAAAAATTTACCTCTTATTTGCCAATACTCCAGAATTTACTGGAGGATGCATTTCTGAAAATGAGAGAGAATAAGAAAGAAGATGGGAACAAAAGCAAACACGAGATACAGAAACCTTAAAGCTGTACAGGAAAGAGACTTTAACAGTTTGTAGCTCAATAGGGAACAATATTTACTTGAATAAACTCTAGAGATTTACTTAAAAGAAGATGAAAAACATTTTGGCAAGATGGGGCAAGACAGAGAATGCATATGTAATGTAATAAATTTTTATCAACGTAAAAATAAGTAGATGTATAAGATTGGAAAAAGACAAACAAGAATTAGCAGTACAAATTTGAAATCCAGAAATTAAGAGAAAAAAATACAACGGCTAAAAGGAGACTCAGAATTAGGAATCCTATACAATAAAAGGCTAATATGCAAATAGACTGAACAGCAGAATAACCGAACAACTGGTCACTATGACATGCGCTGACCACCAAGGGGCATGCGTGGAACATGGCAGGCATCAGCTGCAGTGGGATGGTGGAGCAGGTGAGTAGAGCACCAGATGAAGGCGGGTTTCCAGTAGGTGTCATCAGGTCAAGCCTCTGGTGGATACTGAAAATTCTTTGCTCCCGCATGCACAGGTCCTGCTGCCAGTACCAGAGCCACCACGCACACCCCCGGCCGGTACCTGGCGTTGGTCCCAATCGCTTCGGACCATCAGTGGACGTGAGTGGCGGTGCTGGCACTGATCTACCTGAGGGCTTTTCCACCTTCCCTTGCTCTTGAGGGTCGATTGGGGCAACAGATGCTGCTCACACCCACTGAGGACCCCGACCATGCTCACATCCACTGCTGGCGCTGGCACCCATCGTGCCTTCAGCAGGTGTGAGCAGTGCCATTAGCATGTGTACATTTTGTGCACTGGTTCTATAGTGAGTAATAATAGGTCAAGGAATAGAGTGGTACCTCGAGATACGAGTTTAATTCGTTCTGTAACCTTGAGGCATGGGAAACTATGAGACGCTTGAGTCGCGGTAAACTGGTGGGTCATGTGCAGCCAGACGATCCGCGTGATTACTCCTATCTCAAATGTTGCTCGTATTTCAAAGCAAAAATCGCTCGCTCGACAGCTCCTATCTCAAAAATCTCGTATGTTAGGGCATTTGTATCTCGAGGTACCACTGTACTTCCATAATTATGGTATTGCTAGCTTTCTAAATTATGTAAGATATTATTTTCCTAAAAAAAATATAAACTGAGTTTTTAAAGGAGGTAGAGGTAGAGAGAAAAGAGGGGATAAGACAGAGGGTAAGGAAGAACAGTAGGTATTTATATATATGATAAAAAATTAATCAAATGTTAGGATTATACAGGGGGGAAAAAAACAGAGCAAAATAGATTTCTTGTTTATTCTAGGATAGCTAGATAACTACCCGGAATTATAGTTGTACATTCAAAAGTCTAACTGAAACAGGCAAACAAGTCACATGAAATGAAATAGGCAAGCCAACAGAATAGCTAAGATAGTCTAGGTCTCGGGAAGGTGAGAAAAATATGTTGTTTATTTAGCCCCACATTCTTCTGGCTTACCATCTCACTTCCTTACTCATGTTTCCTACAGCATATAACCAAAAGAAAATCAGGACAATTATCTACCTATAGTAAAATTTGAAAGGGATAATAAAAATGTGAATCAATCAAGTACTAAACATTAATTATCCAATATGGTGGAAAATGGGCAGTATGAATTTAGTTATGAGTCCCAGAATAAAGAAAAATTCCTCCAAGGAACAGGCAAACCACTTGTAAAATGTGAATGCTAGCATATGTAGTTTTAATATGCTGAAAAATTTATAGAGATTAATCCTATCTAATAAAAGAGTAATATGCAAATTGACTGCACATCCACTACATCCACCAGCCATGCCCACCAGCCAAGCAGAGCGAGTATGCAAATTAACCCAACCAAGTTGGCTATGACCACAGAGAGAGCAGGAGGGAGGCTTGGGTTGCCCCTGGTGATGGAGGAAGCCAAGCTTTCCTTACACCCTGGTTGGAGCTTAAGGCAAAAAAGTTTCAATGGCTGTGGGGGCAGAAGGCTTGACTCCGCTCCAGTCTACAAAGTTTCACCTATAGAAGATAAATAAATCCCAGATACCAGGGCTTCCACTTGGGTCGCCGGGAGGGGCATGGCCAGCCTGCAATGCACCACAGGCCCGTCGCCCAGGCCACCTCATGCCCTAAGGGAATACCCACCCTGATCCAGCACACTCTTCAGGGCAAACCAACTGGACCCTAACCATGCAGCAGGCCTCTATCCTATCTAATAAAAGAGAAATATGCAGATTGACCATCACTCCAAGATGACTGATCCCATTTAGTCAAAAGATCCTGCCCCCATGTGGACACAAGATGGCTAGCAGTAGAGGGCAGTTGGCAGGGACCAGACCTGTAAGGAAGGGCACATGGGAGTGATCAAACCCGCAGGGGAGGGCAGTTAGGGTGACCAGGCTAGCAGAGGAAGGAAGTTGGGGGTGACTGGGCCTGCAGGGAAGGGCTTAGGGGGGACCTAGGCCTGTAGGGGAGGGCAGTTACGGGTGACCAGGCCTGTAGGGGAGGGCAGTTAGAGATGACCAGGCCCATAGGGGAAGACAGCTAGGGGCAAACAGGCTGGCAGGGGAGCAGTTAGGCATTAATCAAGCTGGCAGGGGAGTAATTAGGTGGTGATCAGGCTGGCAGGCAGAATGGTTAGGGCTAATCAGGAAGGAAGGCAGGTGAGCAGTTGGGAGCCAGCCTTCCTGGATTTTGAGAGGGTGTCTGACTGCCCGTTTAGGCCCGATCCTAAACGGGCAGTGGGACATCCCTCAAGGGGTCCCAGATTGAAGAGGGAGCAGGCTGGGCTGAAGGACAGTCCCTCAACCCCTGCACAAATTTTGTGCACCAGGCCTCTAGTAGTAGAAATAAAAATAAACTTTAGGATAGGTACAAATCTAAGATATAAAAGACCTATTTGGATTTAATCAGTTTGCTTTTAGATATGTTAAATGTCCTAAAGATATCTAGCTTTAGTCATATTTCTTATACCCATCTTTAACCTCACATTTAGATCTCATATGAAGATAATACATGCTATAATTTTTCATAGGTTTGTGGAGAAATATTCAGAGGATTAATCAAGAGAGGATGTCACTTTAAGAAATCAACATAATTTATTACTATTTTCAAATAAACCAGAATAACACAAATATAAAGAACAGTTGGGGACCTACTTAGAGAAAAACTGTTCAGTGAAAAATCACTTTGGCATTACTTTACTTATAAAATTCTAATACAAATATCCTGGAATTCAAAATGATTTTTTTAGGCTTACTAATATCTCACACAGTTGAAAGCACATGTTAATGAAGTAACAATTCTGTGGGCCAACTGCTGTTTTAAGAGACATGAGCTGTTCTCTTAAAAATGACAATTTAGCAAAAATGCATATACAGTGCTAGAAATGTATGAATAAGCTCCTAGCTTAGGAAAGAAGGTAGGCAGCTGTGGTTATATGACCAAATAATATAACTTTCAAAATGATTATGTGCTACAATTCAAACCAGGGTTTTTAAAGTGGTCAAAATTAGGGCTGCTGAAAGAGCCTCTCTTCTAAACACGACAGTACGTTTTGTTTAATGAATCCAATCTTAGTCTTTGTAATACTTATCCATTAATAGTTTAGGAAACATCTTAAAATATTTATATGGTGCTTTAAGGCATCTTATATACAACTGAAAATGTGCATTTCAGAATAAAGTGGTTAGTGTTCTATTCATCTGTTCCTGCATTATGGCTACAGATTCCCGCTTCAAAGTTTTGTTTACTGTAAGTCCATAGAGAGACTTAAAAAAGAAGTCAGACAAAAACATTGTGTTGAGACTGCCAAGTTTTAGAAGCCTTTCAAAAGACTTTTAAGTATTAAAACCACTTTTAAAATGAACTCTAAAAGCAAGCACTAAAGTTGTGGATTAGCTGAAGAAAAAATACAATTTTCATTGGTAAAGTTCAAATATAATATAACTTTACATTATGGATTACAATGTAAGTACATTAACATTTGTGATGTTTGTGTAGTATTGTATAGAATAAAATGTGCTATGTCAATAATATAAATATTAATATAAGCTAAAAATAAAAACAAAAACACTGAAAAGCATAATGAAATCTGAATTAATTTGTTTGGTCCACTAATTTAAATTTGCTAAGTGATTTATGAAGTAAACAAAGTTTCTGACACTTGCCATCTCTTCTCCCCAAATTTCTGGTATTTTTAAGTAATATGAGCAACTAATAGCAATGTAAAGAAGTAATGCATTGACTATTCTGAATTTATTAATGAAATATAGAGTATCATAAAGAAGTATATTAGGAAACATTAGAATAACTGACTACCTGTACCACAAGAGAAACATCTTAAATGCATTCATTGATCATACTGTTCTTTAACATATTTGAGTCCACATAAGAGCACAATCTAATCTACTTAATTCTTTCTAACTTTCAAATATTCATTTCTCCAAGAAGTCTAATGCACACATATACCAAGGGACTCAGAAATGGTTCTGGTAGGAAAAAACAAAACAAACAGAAAGTTGTTTCATGTCTTAAAAATAGTTTTAAGGAGCGTAATCCAAGATGGTGGCATAGGTAAACATCTACACTGCTGCCTCGCACAATTTCAAAACTACAACTAAAACACAGAACGGACATCATCCAAAACCACAGGAAAGCTGACCGAGTGGAAATTCTACAACTACAAGGAAAGAGAGGGACTCACAGAGACCCAGAGGAGCTGCAAAAAGCTGAGGTACGGAGATGCGCCCGTGCAGAAAGTGGGTGCCTGAGAACCTGGCTGGCTTTCTCTGGCGGGAGAGAAACAGAGATTCCCAACAGCATTGAACCCCTTATCCTATGACAATAAATCCCAGATCCAGCCGAAACTCATATGGGGGGAGTTTGGAATGTGAAAAGGGAGAAGTGCACAGAAATTTAGGGGAGTCGCAAAAGATCAGAAGTCTGGTGGCGAGCACTGCACTGTGCGCAGAGGATCACCTGCTGATTGTGCCGCTGGCTTTCACGAGACAGATCCTCCCAATTGTGTCATTTTTAACTTCACTAAACCCCAGTTTCGGGCGAAACCCTGGGGACCCAGGCTCATATGGTCCTGGAGCGCAGGGGAGCCGCAAAAGCAACAGTCTAGAGGCACTGTGAGAGAACATGTGCGCACAGGGAACGCTCCAGTGATTACCCAGTCACGAGAGACTCAGGGACCGTGAAGGGGGGTACCGACTGGAAGGCAAGGCGGTCCCTTAAGCCCTGAGACTTAAGGATCGAAATCCAAGATGGCGGCATAGGTAAACACCTACACTGCTCAACAGAGAGGCTTTTGCAGTTTTGCATGTCTGGTATCATAAGGCTGAATCCAACACAGAAGTTCTCCTGGCATAGTGAAAATGCCGAGTCAAGGGAAGGGATCACAAACAAAAGGAATGGAGGAAAAACCACGCTTATAAGGTTTTTCAAGAATATTCTAGAAAAGTTGGATAAAGTTAGCGAGTCCCAAGAGGAGATGAAAAAGACCCAACTAGATGGAAAAGGACCAACTAGAATTTAAACATACACTGACTGAAATAAAAAATATTATTCAGAGACCTAACAGCAGACTAGAGGAAGGCAAGAATCAAGTCAAAAATTTGAAATATAAAGATTCAGAAAACACTTAACTGGAAAAGCAAGAAGAGAAATGAATCCCAAAATGTGAAGATAATGTAAGGAGCCTCTGGGACAGCTTCAAGCGTACCAACATCAGAATTGTGGGGGTGCCAGAGGAAGAGAGAGAGCAAGATACTGAAAACCTATTTAAAGAAATAATGACTGAAAACTTCCCACATCTGGTAAAAGAAATAGACTTAAAAGTCCAGGAAGCACACAGAACCCCATATAAAAGGAACGCAAAGAGGACTACACCAAGACACATCATAATTAAAATACCAAGAGCAAAAGACAAAGAGAGAATATTAAAAGCAGCAAGAGAAAAACAGTTCATTACCTACAAGGGAGCACCCATACGACTGTCAGCTGATTTCTCAACAGAAACGATGCAGGCCAGAAGGGAGTGGCAAGAAATATTCAACATGATGAATAGCAAGAACCTACAACCAAGAATACTCTATCCAGCAAAGCTATCATTCAGAATTGAAGGGTAAATAAAGAACTTTACAGAGAAGAAAAAGCTAAAGGAGTTCATCAACTCCAAACCAGAATTATATGAAATGCTGAAAGGTACTCTTTTAGAAGAGGAAGAAGAAAATGGTAAAAGATAAAAAATTATGAACAACAAAAACATATCTATCAACAAGTGAATCTAAAAATTAAGTGAAAAATTTGATCAACAGAATAAACTGGTGAATATAATAAAATCAGGAGCACAGAAAGGGAGTGGACTGATAATTCTAAGGGGGAAAGGGATTAGGGGTGTACAGGGAGAGATTGGACAAAAATCATACACCTATGGATAAGGTCAACGGGAGGGAGGTAAGGGTAGAGGGAATGGTGGGAGCTGGGTGGAGGGGAGCTATAGAAGGGAAAAAAGTGAAACAAATGTAATATTCTGAATAGTAAAGATTTAATTTTAAAAAAGTAGTTTTAAGAAATGTCAGTATAGTCTTACTTTTAAAAGATTTTTAAAAATAACTTCCATTTAGCCTGGCTGCAGTGGCTCAGTGGTCGAGCATCAATCTATAAACCAGGAGGTCACAATTCGATTCATGGTAAGGGCATATGCGTGGGTTGGGATCTTGATCCCCGACAGTGTAGGAGGCAGCCAATCAATGAATCTCTCTCATCACTGATGTTTCTATCTCTCTCATCCTCTATCTCTCTTCTTTTTTTTAAATAAAAAAAATATATCAAGGAGGAGGGAAAAAATAGCAGCAGAATAGACAGATGTGTCCCGAGCCTTGTCCAGGAGCAGACAGAAAGAAAAGCTGAGGGAATGTTTGTTGATGAGTTGAGATACAGCTATACTCCAGGAGATAGTGAGGGACTGCTGGACAAGGCTTCCCTGATTGGGCAGCCCCCACTGCTGCTTGGTTCCTTCCTGGAGTGACCAGCTCGGACACGAAGACCGTGCCATCTTGAAGGGGAAAGTGGATGTTATTGGAAGCCTGAAAATCTGCAACTAAGGCACTCATTGAACAGCTGCAAATACCAGAACACCGGTCCCCAATTGGCGTAAAGATGTGGATGCAGAGGAGTTCTTCACTCCACCACAGAAGGGTAAGATTTCGCCTAGGATAAGGAGAGAGGGAACTACATAAGCAGACACCTGGGGAAGAGAGACCATGGGAAGCCGAAGAAACAGCTTGCATATGAAAGAAAAGCAGTAAAAGTGAAATAAAAGAAATGGAGTCAAGCAACTTGTCACAGAAAGAATTCAGAGAAATGGTCATAAGGTGGCTGAAAAGAATGGAAGACAAATTCAAAAATATGTGTAAGAACTGAGAGGAAATGAAAAAGAACCAAGAAAAAATGAAAAATGACTTTGCTGTTGTAAAGAACTCATTAGAAAGAATCAAGAGTAGATTAGAAGAAGCAGAGGACCACATCATTGACCTAGAAGTCAAGGTAAGAAAAAATAACCAAGTAGAGTAGCTTCGAGAGAAAAAATGAAAAAGCAGGAAGAGAGGATAAGGGAAGTTTGGGACAACATGAAACAAAACAATATTCACATAATAGGGTTTTCAGAATGAGAAAAAACTGAGCAAGGAATAGAAAACCTGTTTGAAGAAATAATGACAGAAAACTTCCCTGATATAGGAAAGAGAAAACCGACAAAAATCCAAGAAACTCACAGAGTCCCAAAAAAAAGAACTCCAAAAGACTGACACCAAGGCACATTATAATTAAATTTGCAACAACCAATGACAAATTAAGAATCTTAAAAGAAGCCAGAGAGAGACAGAAAGTTACCTACAAAAGAATCCCCATCAGACTAGTGACTAATTCCTCAACAGAAACTCATCAGGCCAGAAGGGAATGTTATGAAATATTCAAAGTCATGCAAAAAATGGGTTTGAATCAAAGAGTACTTTACCCAGCAAGGTTATCAA
>PVJN01013588.1:0-23746 GCA_004026805.1 Lasiurus borealis
GGGCAGGCAAAAACCCTTTGCAGTGGGGCTGCCCGGCTGGGAGAGCCCCGTCCAGCAGTTCCCCGCCTTCTCCTGGAGGATAACTGGCTTCCAACTTGCCTCCAATCACTCCCAGTGCGACTCCCAGCCGCTCTCTCTCCCTCTGCCCAGCGACAAAGCTCCAGGTGCGTCTGTTTACTCCGCCGCCATTTTTTCAGCCGCTAAAAGGCCAATTTTCAGTGCTGGCACTCACCTTGGTCTCCAGCACAGGGAGAGCAGAGTGGACTGGAGCTGTGGGAGCAAAAGCCAGGATCAAGGGATTTAGGGTTAGAGCTCAGAGGGTAGCCACCCCTGTTTTACACTGTGGAGGTCATCTTTCTCTGAAAAACCTCTGCTACCCAGGCAGTTTTTGCCTGTGAGGAAGATAGTTGACCCACACTGTTGGAAAATCCCTTGTCTCACCCTATGGAGTTTCTGAGGCCCATTATGAGACTGATAATAACAATTAGCCTATAGGCAGAAGCAATTGCCCCACCCTATCAGAAAATCTCTCAAACCCCCACTCCCACTGTGGATGATTGCTTGAACACACTCCAGACAGAATCAAATCAGTCTGCAAGCAGAGGTGATTCTTTGAAGGATTTGAGTCTTTGCCTGATCTAGTTAATCAGAAACAGCAGTTTGGGTCCCTGCCACAGACACCATCCCAGACTGTTCAGTGAGGCAAAAGCCAGCAAGACCCCAGGGCCTGCAGCTGACACCTGCAGGAGCAGCTCTGTTGGGAAAGAGAGTACACCTCCAAGGACAATCAAAGTGTGACACTCAAGGCAGTGTAATATGTAATATATACTTATTACATATTAATATTTTATTACATATTAAATGTTTATATGTAATAAATATTTTCTAACCACTGGACTATTAGGAGATTCAATCTCTAGGTCCTCAATCAGATTGCCCAGGGCCAGAAAGGGACAGTGACTCACATTCACCTGCACTAGAGAAGCTACCAAGAGGCCCAGAATAGACACACTAAAGGATCAGGTTCAACAACATCAGAGCAAAATCCAATGAGTCCCACAAATAGAAGGCTCAAAGCACCTGTATAACAGCCGGCATGATGACATTGGGGTTGAACCTCACAGGTAGCAAGTTGGAGGGGAGATCCATCCCATGAATAGGACATCAATAATCAAGTCCTGATTACAACAGGAGAGACCAAACAGTGCACACAAGGGGAATTCCTAGGATATCTAACTCAGGAGAACAAATAGACTAAATCACTGGACCCCTCAAGACACTTTCGACATAAGGCCATACCACAAAGACTTGGAGGTATAGAAGTTCCATCATAGAAGTAAATACAAAGAGACAGCTAAAATGGAGAGGTAAAGAAACAACCCCCAAATGAAAGAAAATAAGGAATCTCCAGAAAAAGAACTAAATGAGATGGAGGCAAACAACTAATCAGACATAGAGTTCAAAGAATGGTTATAAAGATGGTTACAGAATTGGTGCTAAATACAACAGCATGAGAAAGAAAATAAAGGCCATGAGCAAAACCAGAGAAAAATTAAGAATGATATAACTAACATTAAGAACACACAGAAGGGTATCAAAAGTAGATTGGATAGAGGGTAGAATCAATATTTTTTAAGACAAGGTAGCAATAAGTAACTAATTAGAGCAGCAAATAAAAAAAAATTAAAAAGCAGGAAGATAGCTTAAGGGAGCTCTGGGACAATATGAAGTGTAATAACTTCTGCATTACAGGAATAACAGAAGGGGAAGAGGATGAGCAAGGAACAGAACCTGTTTAAAGAAATAATGACATAAAACTTCCTCAACCTGGTGAAGTTGCCAGACAAGTTCAGGAGGAAGAAAGAGTCCCAATGAAGATAAATCCACAGAGACCTACACCTAAACACATCATAATAAAATGGTAAATGTTAAAGACAAAGAAAAAATCTTAAAGGCAACAAGGGAGAGACAGAAAATTTTCTACAAAGAAGTTCCTATTAGAATGTCACCTGACCTCTCAATAGAAATACATCAGGCTAGAAGGGGGTGGCATGAAGTACTCGAAATAATGAAAATCAAGGGCCTAAATCCAATACTACTATATCCAGAGAAGCTTTATTTAAAATTGAAGGTGAAATAAAAAGATTTCCAGACAAAAAGAGGTTAAAGTAGTACTTTACCACCAAACCATCAATGCAATAAATGTTAAAGGGACTGCTTTAAGAAGAAGAAAAGGAGAGAGAGAGGATCATAGGCATATGATAAATACTTATCAATACTAACCTTAAATATAAATGGATTAAATGCTCTAGTAAAAAAAAACATAGGGTGACTGAATGGATAAGAAAACATGACCCATATATATGCTGACTACAAGAGACAAACTTCTGAATAAAAGACACACACAGACTGAGAGTAAAGAGATGGAAAATTGAAAAAAAAATAGCTGGGGTAACAATACAATAAACTTCAGAACAAATACCTTAAAAAGAGACAAAGGCCACTTTATGATACTAAAGAGAATGGTTCAACAAGAAAATATAACCCTTATAAACATATACACACCCAATATAGGGGTACACAAGTACATTAAAAAGTATTGCCCTAATTGCAATTAGACAACAAGAAGAAATAAAAGGCATCCAAATTGGAAAAGAAGAATAAAGCTGTCCTTATTTACAGATGACATGATACTATACATAAAAAAACCTGAAGGAGTCCATCCAAAAACTAATAGCCTTAGTAAATAAATTTGGCAATGTAGCAGGATACAAAATCAATGCCAAGAAATCTATGGCATTTCTATATACTAATAGTGAAATTACAGAAAGAGAGACTAAAAAAGCAGTTTCATTTACCATTGCAGCAAAAAAATCTAGATACCTAGGAATAAACTTAACTAAGGAGGTAAAAGACCTATATACAAAAAACTACAGGACACTGAAAAAAGAGATACAGGAAGACATAAACAGATGGAAGAGCATACCATGCTCATGGATTGGGAGAATCAAGATCATTAAAATGTCCATACTACTCAAAGCAATCTAGAGATTCAATGCACTCCCCATTAAAACACCAACAGCATATTTCACAGACCTAGAAAGAATTCCAAAGATTCATCTGGAACAAAAAACAGATCCCAAATAGCCACAGCAAACCTGAGAAAGAAGATTAAAGTAGGTGGGATTTCAATACCAGATTTCAAGCTATATTAAAAAGCAACTGTTCTCAAAACAGACTAGTACTGGCACAAGAACAAAATATAGACCAATGGAATAGAATAAAGAATCCAGATATCCACCCAAACCACTATGCTCAATTAATATTTGACAAAGAGGCATGAACATACAATGGAGTCAAGACAGTCTCTTATATTAGGAAAATTGGACAGATACATGCAAAAAAAAATTAAACTAGACCACCAACTTACACCATACACAAAAATAAACTCCAAATGTATACAGGATTTAAACATAAGATGGGAAACCATAAAAATACTAGAGGAATCCACAGGATGCACAATCTCAGACATATGCCGAAAGAACTTCTTCACTGATACTGCTCCAAGGGCAATGGAAGCTAAAGAAAAAAATAAACAAATGGGACTACATCAAAATAAAAAGCTTTTTCACAGCAAAAGAAACTACCAACAAAACAATAAGAAAGCCCACTGTATGGGAGAACATATTTGCAAATGTTATCACTGATAAATGTTTAATCTCCAACATCTACAGCCAACTTATAGAACTTAATAAAAGGAAGATAAATGACCCGATAAAAAAAATGGGCAACGGACCTGAATAGAACCTTTTCGAAAGAAGATGGAAGGCAAAGAGACACATGAAAACATGCTCAAATTCACTAATTATCTGAGAGATGCAAATCAAAACGACAGTGTGATACCATCTCACACCTGTCAAAATGGCAATCATCAAGAAACAACAACTGTTGGAGAGGATGTGGAGAAAAAGGAACCCTTGTGTACTGCTGGTGGGAATGCAGACTGATGCAGCCACTGTGGAGAACAGTATGGAGTTTTCTCAAAAAACTAAAAATGAAACTCCCATTTGACCCAGCAATTCCACTCTTAGGAATTTATCCTAAGAAATCACAAACACCAATCAGAAAGGATTTATGCACCCCTATGTTTATAGCAGCACAATTTACAATAGCTACAATTTGGAAACAGCCTAGTGCCCATCATCAGATGAGTGGATCAGAAAACTATGGTACACAATGGGGAGATATGTATCCATGTAACACAATGAAAAAAAAACAAAAAGTAAAAAAAACCTATAACTATGGTACATCTACACAATGGAATATTATGCTGCCATAATAAAGGAGGAATTCTTACCATTTGCAGCAACCTGGATGGAACTGGAGAGCATTATGCTAAGTGAAATAAGCCAGTCAATGAAAGAAAAATACTACCCTATCTCACTCATTTATGGATAATAAAGAACATTATAAGCTGATGAACAAAAAGATAGAAACAGAGGCAGTAAAGCATTGAACAGACTGTGAAATTACAGCAGGAAGGTTAGGGAGATATGGGATAGATAAGAGATCAAGGACTTGTACGCATGCATATAAGCATAACCAATGAAAACAAGACACTGGGGGTGGGGTAGGGTATACATGGGAGTGAGGGGAGGCAATGGCAAGATATGTATACATGTAATACATTAACTAAAAAATTTTTTTAAATAAAATACATGGTTTGGCTCAGTTGATAGAGTGTTGGCCTGCAGACTGATGGGTCCCAGGTTTGATTCTGGCCAAGGGCACATGCCTGGGTTGCAGGCTCAATCCCCAGTAGGGGAATGTGTAGGAAGCAGCCTATCAATTATTCTGTCTCATCATTGATGTTTCTATCTCTCTATTCTTCTCCCTTCCTCTCTAAAATCAATAAAAATATTTTTTTAAAAAAACTATTGCTAGACTTTAAGGGAGAGATTGACAATACAGTCATAGTAAGGAATTTTAACACACAACTGATATCATTGGATAGATCTTCCAGACAAAATATTAATAAGGAAGCACAGGCCTTAAATGAAATACTAAATCAGATGGATCTAATAAATACTTACAGAACATTTCACCCCAGGGAAACAGAATATACATTCATCTCAAGTGCAGATGGAACATTCTCAAGACAGACCACATTTTGGGGCACAAAACTAGTTTATACAAACTCAAGAAGACTGATATAATACCAAGCATCTTCTTGGATAACAATGGCATGAAGTTAGAAAGCAACTACAATAAAGAAAATTCAAAACTCTCAAATATCTGGATGCTAAAAAGCATGTTATTAAACAATGAATTGGTTACCAATGAGATCAAGCAATAAATAAATTAAAGACTTCCTGGAAACAAATGAAAATGCACACACAATCACCCAAAAGCTATGGGAGATGGTGAATGCAGTCCTGAGAAGGAAGTTCATAGCACTATAGGTCTACCTCAAGAAACAAGAAAAAGGATTAATTAACTATTAACTATTAAACCCTACAACTAAATGAATTAGAAAGAGAACAGCAAAAAAGCTCAGAAGAAGTAGAAGGAAGAAAATAATAATGATCCTGGAAGAAATAAATGACATCGAGATTTAAGAAAAGAAGACTAAGAAAAAAAAAGTACAAAAGATCAATAAATCCAAGAGCTGGTTCTTTGAAAAGGTAAACAAGATTGATGAACCCCTAGCCAGACTCATCAAGAAACAAAGACAAGAGCCAAATGAATAAATTAAGAAATGAAAGAGGCACTATAACAACAGACACCATAGAAATACAAATACTATGAATATGCCAACAAACTGAATAACCTGGACAAAATGGACAAATTCTTAGAAACATACAATCTTCCAAAACTCAATCAGAAAGAATCAGGAAACCTGAGAAGGCTAATAACAACTGATGAAATTGAAGTCATAATTTAAAAACTTCCAGCAAACAAAAGTTCTGGAACAGATGGTTTTATAGGTGAATTTTACCAAACATTCAAAGAAGAACTAACACCTATATTCCTCAAACTATTCTAAAAAATTTAAGAGGAAGGAGTACTTCCAATCTCTTTTTAAAAAGCCAACATTATCCTAATTCCAAAACTAAATAAAGGCACTACAAAGAAATAAAATTACAGGCCAATATCCCTGATAAGCACAGATGCTAAAATTCTCAACAAAATTTGAGTAAGTCAGATCCAGCATTATATTAAAAAGATCATTCACCATGATCAAGTGGGATTTATTCTGGGGATGCAAAGCTGATACAATATTCACAGAAAAAAAAAAACATGATACATCACAAACAAATTGAAATATAAAGACCACATGATCATATCAATAGACACAGAAAAAGCATCCAACAAAATCCATAACCCTTTTTGGATAAAAACTCACAACAAATGCGAATAGAGGGATCATACCTCAACATAATGAAGGCCACAGATGACAAACCTATAGCCAACATCATACTCAAATGGCAAAAACTAAAAGTGTTATCCTTAAGAACAGGAACAAGACAAGGATGTATGCTTTCACCACACTTATTAAATGTAGTACTAGAAGCCTACCCACAACTACCAGACAAGAAAGAGAAATAAAAGGCATAAAAGACAAAGCATCCAAGTTAGAAAGAAGTAAAACTGTCATTATTTATAGATTACATGTTATTGCATAAAGAAAACCCTAATAACTCCACCAGGAAGCTATTAGACTTAATAAATGAATTCAGCAAGGTAGCAGGATACAAAACCGACATCCACAAGTTGATGACATTTTTATACACCAATAATGAACTCTCAGAAAGAGAAACTAAAAATCAATCCCATTTACAATTGCAACTGAAAATAAATAAATAAATAAATAAATAAATAAATAAATAAATAAATAAATAAATAAGACACCTAGGAAGAAACTTAACCAAGGGGGCAAAAAACCTGTACTTGGAAAACTATAGGACATTGAAATAAGAAATAGAAGAAGATATAAACAAATGGAAGCATATACCATTTCAATGGATTGGAAGAATTAACATCATTACATTGTCTAGATTAAACACAGTCCCTATAAAAATACCAATGGTAGCCCAGCTGGTATTGCTCAGTGGTTGAGCACAGACCTATGAACCAGGAGATCACCATTCAATTCCCACTCAGAGAACATGCCCATGTTATAAGCTCAATCCCCAGTGTAGGGCATGCAGAGACAGATGATCTATGATTCTCTCTCATCATTGATATTTTTGTCTCTTTCTCCCTTTCCCTTCCTCTCTGAAACCAATAAAAATATATTTAAAAAATAAATAAAATAAAATACCAACAGCATACTTCACAGAGCTGGAAAAAAAAATCCAAAAATTTATATCCTATATAATAAAAGCCTAATATGCTATGTGTCTAGTCATCCAGTTAGCCTTTCAACCAATCAAAGAGTAATATGCTAATGATATGGTAAAGCTGCTCAACTGCTCACTATCACATGCACTGACCACCAGGGAGCAGATAGTCAACAGGTCAACCAGTAGATATGATGTGCACTGACCAGCAGGGGACAGACAGTTGACTGGTCACCCAGTCACTATAACATGCATTGACCACCAGGGGCAGATGTTCTGACTGGTATGTTAGCTTGCTACTGGGATCTGGGTGATTGGCACTGAGATGGGCTGGACATACCCTGGAGCCCTCCAGTGGACCCTCCCTGGCTGGCAACCTCCCACATTCCTTCTTCGTCCTGATCATGCACCAGTGGGGACTCTTAGCCTGGCCTGCACCTCTTGCAATCTGGGACCCCTCGGAGAACATCAGAAAGCCCATTTTGGCCCATCAGCAGAATGACTGGTTACTAGGATACCCACTGGGGGCAGATGCTCAATGCAGGAGCTGCCCCCTGGTGGTCAGTGCGCTCCCACAGGGGGAGTGCTGCTCAGCCAAAAGCCAGGCTCATGACTGGTGAGTGCAGAAGCAGTGGTGGGAGCTTTTCCTGCCTCCATGGCAGCACTAAGGGTATCTGACTGATGACTTAGGCCCGCTCCCCAAGGCAAGTGGGCCTAAGCCATCAGTTGGACATTCCTCGAGGGCTCCTGGACTGCAAGAAGGTGCAGGCTGAGCTGAGGGACCCCTCCCAGCCCTGAGTGCACAAATTTCATGCACCAGACTTCTAATGGTACTATAAAAGACCCTAAATAGCTACAGCAATCTTGAGAAAGAACAGTAGGAGGGATTACAATACTGGATATCAAACTATACTACAAAGCCATTATAACCAAAATAACCTGGTGCAGGCACAAGAACAGTCATATCGACCAATGGTTCAGAACAGAGACTCCAGAAATTGACCTACACCATCATAGTAAATTAATATTTGATAAAAAGAGGCAAGAACATAGATGGAGTGAAGACAGTCTCTTCAACAAATGGTGGTGGGAGCCAAAACCGGTTTGGCTCAGTGTCGGTCTGCGGACTAAAAGGTCCCAGGTTTGATTCCAGTCCAGGGCATGTACCTTGGTTGTGGGCCCATCCCCAGTAGGGAGTGTACAAGAGGCAGCTAATCGATGTCTCTCTGTCATCGATGTTTTTAACTCTATCTCTCTCCCTTCCTCTCTGTAAAAAATCAATAAAATATATTTATTAAAAAAAATGGTGCTGGGAAGACTGGACAGACATATACAAACAGATGAAACTAGACCACCAACTTACACAATAACAACCTCAAAATGAATAAAAGACTTAAATGTAAGGCATGAAACCTTAAAATTTTAGAAAAGAACATAGGCGGTAAAATCTCAGACATTTCACATAACAATGCATTTATGGATACATCTCCTAGGGCAAAGGACACCAAGGAGAAAATAAACAAATAAGACTACATCAAAATAAAAAGCTCCTGCACAGCAAAAGAAACCATCCACAAAATGAAAAGAGAGCCCACTGTATGGGAGAACATATTTGCCAATGTTATCACAAATAAGGGTTTAATCTCCAACATTAACTGGCAATTTATACAACTTAACAAAAGAAAGAAAACAACCCAATCAAATAATGGGCAACAGACCTAAATAGATACGTTTCGAAAAAGGATACAAGGAAGGCCAAGACATATGAAAACATGCTCAAAGTTACTAATCATCTGAGAGATACAAATCAAAACAATGCCTACCATCTCACACCTGTCAGAATGGCAATCATCAACAAATCAACAAATGACAAGTGCTGGCGAGGATGCGGAGAAAAAGGAACCCTCGTGCACTGCTGGTGGGAATGCAGACTGGTGAGGCCATTGTGGAAAACAGTATGGAGGTTCCTCAAAAACTAAAAGTGGAACAAACTCCCATTTGACCCAGTGATCCCACTTCTAGGAATATATCCCAAGAAACTAGAAACACCAATCAGAAAGGATATATGCACCCCTATGTTCATAGCAGCACAATTCACCAGTGTCTCCTCCATCCTCGAGCTCCCTTGGGAGCCACAGGTAATTGACATGTTGGGACAGACATGCCATTTTTGCTTATGTCTTTTCATTACATGGGAGCGAAAAAGGAGGAAAGAAGGGGGAAAAGTTCGTACCAAGATGGAGACTTGTATAAAAAAAAAAAAAGATTTGGAAACAGCCTAAGTGCCCATCAGCAGATAAATATATTAAAAAACTGTGGTACATCTACACAATGGAATACTATGCTGCAGTAAGAAAGAGGAATTCTTACCATTTGCAACAGCATGGATGGACCTGGAGAGCATTATGCTAAGTGAAATAAGCCAGTCAGAGAAAGATAAATATCACATGATCTCACTTATCTGTGCAATCTAATGAACAAAATGAATTGACCAATAAAATAAGACCCAAAGCATGGAGGCATGGAACAGACTGACATATCTCAATGTGGGGTTGGGGAAATGAGAATAGACAAACCAAAGAACTTATATGCATAGCCCATGGACACAGGCAATAGGGTAGTGAAGACCTGGAAGGGTGGGTAGGGCCTGGGAGGAGCGGGGGGGGGGGGGGGGGGGGGGGGGGGGGGGGGGGGGGGGGGGATAGGGGGGAGGAGCCGGAATGGGAGGATAACAGGAGATATCTATAATACAATAAAAAGTATATTTTTAAAAAAGTAAATGTGAGCCTGACCAGTGTAGTCAGTGGTTTAGCATCAGCCCATGCACCAAAAGATGGCAGGTTCAATTCCCAGTCAGAGCACATGCCCAGGTTGCAGGCTGGATCCCCAGAAGGAGTTGTACAGGAGGCAGCCGATCAATGTTTCTATCTCTCTCTCTCTTTTCTCCCTCTCCCACTCTTTCTAAAAATCAATTTTTAAAAAAAATTAAAGAAATGTGTAATATCTTATGTCATAAAAACTACCAAACATTACTAAGGCCCAGAAATAAAATCTGTTTATTAGAGTGTTTGGTATTATAAACATTAAGGCAATCTTAATGAAAATACCAATGAAATGTTTAATTTTAAATAGCAAACAAGTTATAATTGGCAGAAGTTACTTTAAAAGATAGATAATGGACTGATAATTCTCAGGGGGAAAGGGGTGAGGGGTGTATAGGGAGACACTGGACAAAAATCATACACCTATCGATGAGATCAATGGGAGGGAGATAAGGGCAGAGGGAAGAGTGGGAGCTGGGTGGAGGGGTGCTACGGAGGGGAAAAAAAGAGAAACAAATGTAATAATCTGAACAATAAAGATTTAATTAAAAAATAAAAAAAATAAAAAAAGATATATAATATTTGTTTTACCAAGTATTAAAATGTACTAATAAGATACATACATTCAAATAATAGAGCACTACAACAGGAATAAATAGAATCAGCACCAATTACATATAATCACTGCCTCTGTAATAAAAATGCCATCTTAAATTAAAACAACCCTCTATGGCCCAGGCTGGCTTAACTCAGTAGATAGGGTTTCAGCCATGCACCAAATGGTCACAAGGCTCAATTTTCAGTCAAAGGTACATACCTAAGTTGAATGTTCCCCAGTGCATGCAGGGGGAGAGGCGGGGAACGATGGGGGGGGGGATGTTGGGTGGCAATCAATTGATGTGGCACGTGCTCTCTCTCTCTCTCCCTCCCCCGCCCCCTCCTTCTCTCCCTTCTTATCTCCTCTTCACCCTCCCTTCCACTCTCTTTAGAAAATGGAAAAATATCAATGAAAAAATATCCTCAGGTGAGAGTTAAAAACAAAAAACAAAAAACATCCTCTGTGAATGAAGGAGGAGCTATTCCCATTTAACAGAGGAGGAAACTGAGGATCAATAGTAAAGAAACTTATGCTAGATCACCCAAATAGCACCCAATAGAAAACATTATGAACAAGGATTATTTCCTGGAGGTGGAATTACAAATATTATTTTTCTACTTTATAATGATCCCTTTCTATAACAAATTCAAATAATAAGGATAATTTTTTAAAATATTAAACTGATGTCAATTTTATTTCTGATATGTTGGGCTTTCTACTTTTTGAATCAACAGTATTCATCACTTTGAGGAGTGAAAGCATATTTCTCAGTGTAAGGACAGGAAAAGCCTTTTTTTTTTGCTGTGGCCTTCTACAATTTATGAGAAGCATCTTGTAATTAAACCAAGATTGTTAGCTCCCTTGATTCAAACAGCAATTCTGTCGAAATTGCAAGACAAGATAAGCTATTCACAAGGCTAAATTCTTGCATTCCCTCTCCTCCTGGCTTTTTTCATAACTCAGGGATAATTTGCACCAAGAAGTCTCTAGCTAGTAGAAAGTTCCCTTCTCTGCTCCCCTTCAAACAAGCCTCTTTTAAACTCTTCATAACTTGCTCTAAGCATGTTTTGGAGGCTTGGGGAAAATACTGATAGGACATCTGCCCAACTGTCTCCTGGAAAGCAAACAAACTAACTTTTCATGTCACCTAGCAATAGCAGCCACTACTTTTTAAAAGTGGAAACTGCTTTTCGTTCCTGCCCTGTATTGACTAAGGATACACCAGTCCTTTCTTCTCTTGGAAAGTAAAATAAACTTCTTCTCTGCATCTCTTCTTTTAGTTGTGAATTCTTTCACAGCCTGTGTTACCAGCCAAACCTTAGTACTCAGTTTTGATCTTCAAAACAGAATTCTAGCACACAGAAACAGGAAAAAATGTGAAAGCTAGGTTGATTGGTTTGTTTCCTGAAGAGAAATACTCTCAAAAAGGTATTTAATGCCCTTCATACATCAAAATAGTCAAGTATGGCCAACTTAATCAGAGTCTTACAAAATCCGTACAGTATATAAGAAAGAAGACATGGCATTCCCACAACTTAGATGCGAAAAGTAGAAAGCCCACTGGGCCCTGGGGAGAGGGCAGAAAGAGGTCATCAAAGACATCCTCGATTCTGTTCTCATACCCACAGTCAATAAAAGTGGGAAAGGTGCAATAAAATGCCCCAGATAGTTTGAAGTCATGCCAAAATCTAAAGGAATGATAATAGGATCGTCTGCAGGTCCCCTGTACAGTAATATATAGTAGAATGAAAACAATAGCATGGGTAAACATCACCAAGGGATGGGGACATGGAAAGGGAATGATGCTACTGGGTCACATGAGTATCCACAACAGTGAGCATTAAGAGGAGCTCAATCACCAATGGGACACCATGGAGAACTTTTCTAAGAGCAACCATCTTGAATTTCCCTTGATGATCACAAGCTATACCAGTTACAAAAGCATCAGCAACAGATGCAGAAAGGACAGAAGTAAACACTCAAAGATGAGGTGGTGCCCTGGCCAGTGGCTCAGTTGGCTGAGCATTATTCTCTTCACCAAAAGGTTGTGGGTTCAATTCCCAGTCAGGGCAAGTGTGGGAGGCAACGGATAAATGTTTCTCTCTCACATTGATGTCTCTGTCTCTCTGTGTGTCTCTCTCCTTATTCTCTCTCTAAAATCAATAAACATGTCTTCAGGTGAGGATTAAAGAAAGAGATAAGATGGCATGAGTTACTCATCAGAGTTCAATGGGAACCAGCAAAGGAAGATCTGTCTTAGGACATAATTCTCTCCAGCTGCCAGTAGGTCATACAGCTTCTCTCTGAGCCCAGATAGCAACCAGACACAGGGTAGAAGAGTCCTCCAAGATTGTCCATTTACTGTTGCATTGTACCCCGAATCTCACAAAAGATGCCTCAAAAAGTAGAATTATGGAGTCATTTATTAAAGGCCAGCGGCATACGAGGGGCAGAAGCGGAAAAGCTTGCCTTATCTGGCTTATATTGGCAGAATATCACAAAGGTTTCAATTACATCTTCGGATTTGCATGAGGAACCTGGTTTGCACAAAGCAGTTACAGAAGCAAAATTGAGCAAGTTAGTTATCTATAATTTTTGGGTCTACAGATCACTGAATCAACAGAAACACATTATCTGGGGCCACCAAGGCAAATTAGAATAATTATGCTATCCAGATTCCGGGACCACTGAGTCAACTGGAACTTATTATCTGTAGCTACTGAGGCAATTTAGGGTAACTGAGCTGTCCTGGTTCCCAGAAGAATGTGCTTCAATAACCAGTGAGATCACAATTAATGGGATATTCAAACCACCATCAATGGAGTCATTGGGATAGCATACATAAGTTCAGAAAATCAAAATAACTTTTCTATTGTTTTAGCAAGCAAATAAGTACAGAAGCCAAACAGCAGGGTTAAAATATTAAACAGCAATTTTTACCCAAGCATGATTGCTACCATGCTTCATTACCAACAAAAGAAATGGAGAGATAATCGAAGAAACCATCTGAAAACTGGAAGAGACATTGACCTATGATGAGAAGTTATATTTTTGCCCCCTCAACAGCAGGATCAATATTAGTCCAACAACAGGAAGTCAGAGGAGCTACATTGCTTTACATATACAAGTTTTAGTTCACCAATGATGCTATATGTTTTCCTAAGACTATCTATTATGTGTTTAACACTTAAGGTGTTTCAGGCACTGTGGTAAATGCTTTACATTCAAATCCTAGTCTATACAACAATCTCAAGAGGCAGGTGCTATAATTTTCCTTGGAGTACAGAAGAGTAAACTGTGATTTAGAAATGTTAAGTAAACCTCAGGTTAGACAGCAAAGAAGTGATAAAGATTTGAATCCAATGGCAGAACCCACACTCAAAACATTATGTAATACTACCTATGTACTACCATTATACTCACTCTTTAGATGTTTAATAACCCAACCAGCAAGTGGCAGAGCTGGGTTTGAACCAAGGCAATCTAGCTCAAGATATTCCAGTTTCTATTTCTTGAATAATTTTTAACTATATTAACAAATCTATTTTTTACAATCTTTTTTTTATTGGTTTTGGAGGAGAGAGGAAGAGAGGCAGAGAGACATCGATTTGCTGTCATCCCACTTATTTATGCATTCATTGGTTGATTTTGTATATGCCCTGACTGGAGATTGAACCTGCAATCTTGGTATATCAGGACTGTGGGAAGTGGGGAGGAGGGGAGGAGAAGAGTGAGAAGCCACATACTAACCTGACCAGCTCAGGGAAGGCCTGCATGGCAATCTTACAAACTTATAGACCTAAAGTAACCACAAAGGATGGTCTGAAATTCAAACATTAACTAAAAGCAGTTATGGTGGATAGTCACATTCTAGGTTGGTATCTTCATTGAAAATATCAATCTTTACCGTAACTGAGCCTATCGTCTTTTTGCATCTATGTTAACATACCCTTGAAATGTCTGGGTAACTTGTTACTTCCCTTTTTCCAAACCCCTTGGGTCACAACCTAATGGTGCTGGGCGCCAGGACAGATATCACAAATTCCTTCACTGTTAATTGTTGACTGTTGGATATCCTGCACCCACCTAAGTATGTGTCTATCGTTTTACTTTTTATCCAATTCCAAAGTTTCCCCCTGACTTTGCTTTCTCCCTCCTCTCTAACCTATCACCAATGGATTTCTTATAACCCACCTACGCCTCCTCTTTTGATTGTAGTATATATAAAACAAGATGAAAAACTGCCATTCTCTGGAGCATTATCCCAATTCTTGAGATTCTGCTTCCCAGTAATTGTCAACAAGCTTGGCTCAAATAAACTCACAGAAACTCTTGACAGGTTTTTACATTAACAGTACAATGTTCTAGCCAACTGAACTACTCAGTCAGGGCTTGTTTATCAACATTTTAAATCTTCCTGCTGCTAGGAAAAGCACAGGGAACACAAACTAGATTAAGGTAGTGGGAACTAAAAGGATAGCAAGATATAAAGTAAATTCAGCAAGGTTGTATGAATAGAAACTTTTTGAAAAAGAGACAAGCTATAGGAAGAAGTGAAATTATTGGTAGCGGGACACTGGGAGCCATGAGAAGAACTGTTATAATCAAGCAACGTAGCATTACAACTAACAACCAGCTGAGTGAATCAGGTAGAGGGCCCAAAAAGGCATGCTAAAAACTCCTGTGGATGGTACAGTTCACATCTCATAAAACAATCACACCTCCTGCTGGAGAAAAGCTGAAGAAATGACAAGCATGCCGAATGGTGCAGGACAACCAGGATCTTAGTGTACTCAAACTCAGAATACAGGGCAGAGGTGTAGAAAGACAGGTTGGACAGTGTGACAGCATTTGGTATGCACTGGAGGGAAGGAGGCTGATCAGGACCACTAGTCATCAACTCATTAGCTAGGGCATCTTGCACCTGCTTTTATGAAAGGGATGAATAATACAGGAACATAATTTGCTGTATTGTATATAGGGAGAGATGGAAGAAGGGAGAAAGGAGATTTGCAACTGTTCAAAATACAACTAAACCTAAGGGAAATGTTCCAAAATCCCAACTAACCAAGCATGTGTAGATTCTTTTGTTTGTAAGGAGGTTTCCTGAGAGTCATTTTCCAAAATCTTTCCATGGGTGCTTAGTTAACATCTAGACTTCACAGATAGCTCAACTTGTTTAACTCTGGTTTGTTAAATTAATTTTGACTAGGCTAGTGCCTTGAGTGCCCCAGGGTGATTAACCTTATCTCAGAGCTAAAGGCTGCATTCTTAACCTCAGAATCTCAGAAACAATGGTGATGAGCCTTTACACTATTGTCTTCCATCCTTGGATTTACACTAGGCTGCAGGCCACTTAATGAGCATAAGATATTTTTTTCATCTTTATATCCCTGAACCTAACATAGCTACAGTGTCAGCTCTTGGTAAGTGAGTGAGGAAAGGGCAAGCTTATAAACCACCACTTGGTAAGCAGCACAAATTGAGCAGTTCTCTAGTAAAAAAAATATTTTTATTGATTTCAGAGATGAAGGGGGAGGGAGAGAGAGGTAGAAACATCAATGATAAGAAAGAATCATTGGAGAGAAACCAAGATGGCGGCATAGGTGAACACCTAAACTGCTGCCTTGCACAACAATTATAAAACTACTGCCGAAACCAGTTTGGCTCAGTGGATAGAGCGTCAGCCTGCGGACTGAAAGGTCCCAGGTTTGATTCCAGTCAAGGGCATGTACCTTGGTTGCAGACACATCCCCAGTAGGGGGCGTGCAGGAGGCAGCTGATCAATGTCGCTCATCGATGTTTCTAACTCTCTATCCTTCTCTTTTCCTCTCTGTAAAAAATCAATTAAAAATATTTTAAAATAAATAAATAAATAAAACTACAGCTAAAAGACAAAACAGACATCATCCAGAACCACAGGAAAGCTGGCTGAGTGGAAGGAAATTCTACAACTAGAAGGAAAGAGAGGGGCTTGCCGAGACTCAGAGGAGCTGCAAAAATCTGAGGTACAGAGACATGCACATGGAGAGGACAGGACAGGCAGCCGAGTGCCTGGCTGGCTTCCTCTAGCTGGAGGGAGACAGAAACTCCCAACTGCACTGAGCCCCAGTTCTGACTGCACTGAACCCCAGTTCCAGGCGAGACTCATGCCGGGGGAGTCTGGACTGTCATAAAAAGGGAAGAGTGCATGAAAATTAGGGGAGCTGCAAAAGGCAGAGGTCTGGAGGTGCATGCACACAAGTGCATTCAGAGAGGACTGACTGCTGATTGTTCTGCTGACTTTCTCTAGTGGGAAGAAGATAGAACCTCCTGACTGCACTAAACTCCATTTCCAACTGCACTGAACCCCACTTTCAGGTGAGACCCTGGGGACCTAGTCTCATATGGGTCCTCAGAGCACAAGGAAAATCAGGAAAGCCTCAAAAGGCAGAGGTCTGGAGGTGCATGCACAAGTGCGTGCAGAGAGGGCTGCAGTGATTACTAAGGAACACTGAGACCCAGGAGCCTCATAGGGAAGGGTTGAGGAAAGCCAAGGCTGTCTACTCAGCCCTGAGACTCTGCCCCATCCAAGCTGAACACAGAGACTTTTGCAATTTTTCAAGTCTTGTATCATAAGGCTGACTCCAGCACAGAAATTCTCCCAGCATAGACACAGCTGACCCCACAGCCAATTGGCTTGGAGGTCAATTCCCCCCAGTGATAACAACAACAATCAAGACTTAACTACAACAAGGCTGTACATACAGTCCACAAAGGAGTGCACCAAGAGTGTCCACCTCAGGTAACAAGGGAGGTGGAGCTACGGGGCCATATAGGACTCCTAGCACACAAAGCTACTCTACCAACTCAGGGAAGCAGTGAAAATGCAGAGACAAAAGAACAGAACACAAACGAAAGAAATGGAGGGAAACAAATGACTGGATATAGAGTTTAAAACCATGGTTATAAGGTTTTTTAAGAATTTCATAGAAAAGGTCGATAAATTTAATGAGACCCTCGAGGATATGACAAAGGACCAACTAGAAATTAAACATACACTGACTGAAATAAAAAATATTATACAGAGACCTCACAGCAGACTAGAGAAATGCAAGAATCAAGTCAAAGATTTGAAATACCAAGAAGCAGAAAACACTCAATTGAAAAAGAAAAAAAGAATCCAAAAAAGTGAAGATAGTGTAAGGAGCCTCTGGGACAACTTCAAGTGTACCAACATCAGAATTATGGGAGTGCTAGAAGAAGAGAGAGAGCAACATACTGAAAACCTATTTGAAGAAATAATGACTAAAAACTTCCCCACCTGGTGAAAGAAATAGACTTACAAGTCCAGGAAACAAAAGGAATCCAAAGAGGACCACACCAAGACACATCATAATTAAAATGCCAAGAGCAAAAAAAAAAAAAAAAAAAAAAAAAAAAAAAAAAAAAAAAAAAAAAAAAAAAAAAAAAAAAAAAAAAAAAAAAAAAAAAAAAAAAAAAAAAAAAAAAGGAGAGAATATTAAAAGCAGCAAGAGAAAAACAGTTAATTACCTACAAGGGAGCACCCATACAATTGTCAGCTGATTTCTCAATAGAAACTATGCAGGCCAGACGGGAGTGACAAGAAATATTTAAAGTGATGAATAGCAAGAACCTATAACCAAGATTACTCTATCCAGCAAAGCTATCATTCAGAATTGAAGGTCAGATAAAGAGCTTCACAGATAAGAAAAAACTAAAGGAGGTCATCAACGCCAAACCAGGATTATATGAAATGCTGATAGATACTCTTTAAGAAGAGAAAGAAGAAGAAAAAGGTAAAAACTATGGACAACAAATACATATCTATCAACAAGTGAATCTAAAAATCAAATTAATTGAAAATCTGATAAACAGAATAAACTGGTGAATATAATAGAATCAGGGGCACAGAAAGGGAGTGGACTGACAATTTTCAGGGGGAAAGGAGGAGGAGGAGACTGGACAAAAATCGTACACCTATGGATGAGGACAATGTGGGGGAGGTAAGGGCAGAGGTTGGAGGAGAGCTATGGGGGAAAAATGAGCAACAATTGTAATACTCCGAACAATAAAGATTTATTAAATTTAAAAAAAAGTTTTTTTAAAGAATCATTGATCAGCTACCTCGTGCACATCCCTGGGGATCAAGCCCACAACTCAGGCATATGCCCTGACCAGAAATCAAACCCTGACTTCCTGGTTCATAGATTGATACTCAATCACTGAGCTATGTGGGTGGGCTTGAGCAATTCTTTAATGCATCTTCCTGACCTTATTCTGGGTGATTTCATCCACTCCCTTTCAATTACCATCTATCAGCTGACCACTCACAAATGCACATCGCTAGTACAGACCAGCCCAGAGCTCCTGAGCTTCAAACTGTGTCCTACCCCTCAATGTTCATATGCTTGTTATTAAATTTGAAACTTGGGAGTCAGCCTTGATACCTCCCTGTCCTTCAGCATCCCCTTTCTCATTTAAATGATCAAAACACTCAGCCTATGGAATAAAGTGTCTCGAGTTCTATTCCAGTCAAAGGCACATGCCTGAGTTGGGGGGTTCAGTTCCCAGTAGGGGGCGTGGAGGAGGCAACCAATCAATGATTCTCTCTCATCATTAATGTTTCTCTCTCTCTCTCTCCCTCTCTCTCTCTCTCTCTCTCTCTCTCTCTCTCTCTCTCTCTGTCTGTCTCTCTGAAGTCAATAAAAATATATTTTTAAAAAATAATCACAAAATCCTATTCTATCTCGTAAAGATCCCAAAACCTGTCCACTTTTCAAGCTGCCAAGAATTCCTTCCTTAACTGCTGCAATAGCCACCCAACTGTCCTTTGACAATTCTTGTCCCCTCCCTCCACCAATCCATTCAAATCCAATTATATCAACCTCTGTCTTTATAAATCCCTCAAAGGCTATAAAACCCAGAATGTCTTGAAGGGAAATGTTGAGAGTAACTATACCAGGGTCCTACAGAGGAGCTTGTTAAAATATTGGCTCTTGAGTTGCACCAAAACCAGAGAATCTAAACCTCTAAGGATAGGCCCAGACACTGAAAATTTAATCCCAAATCCCTACTATGGTTTAGAGGTCCTAAATCATCTGACCTCTACCACCACAGGCAAGGATGGGCCCTTTATTCACCATGCTGTCCCTCAGCACCTGCACTTCCCTGGGAACAGTACTCAGGCATTGGTCACTGTGTGTTAAATGTCTGATTCCCATCCCTAGGGAAAGTTCCAGGAGAGAAAGCTCCTGCCTGCTATGTTCACCAATTATTCCTAGAGCCCAGGACAGGGGGCACAACAACAGCATTCTTTAATTCATTGCCATTCAGAATCCAAGAGAATTTAAGGCAAAGGACTTTCTCCACAGTAAAGTTGGTTAAACATGCCTGAAAATATCCTCATTTGTTGAAATAGTATACAGACCAAGAAGAAAAAAGGCTCAGGTAACAATGATTGGAGAAATTAATGAGTGGCCTTAAGGAGAAAGTTCAATCTTCAAAATCAAAGTACTTTTTTGAAGGTTGATAACAAGCTCTTCTCCTATCTCCACTGAGATCAAATGAATAGAAATGAACTTTGTGTTACATTCAGCAAGTTTTTGATCATAATGAAACCAAAATGTGGTTTTGTGAAATCGAAGATTGAAATCCCAGACAAAAACAGATAGCAGAACCAAAGTTTATTGTGAAGCCAGTCCTGGGAAAGGTACAGCAGGTGGTCAGGCCAGTGTCACAGCTTCTGTTCCATGTTGTAGCTGGGTGTCATTCAGCATCTATGTTATTAAAGTCTGTTAGTTCTTGTGCCGAGTCCCACATGGCCATAAGCCAAGTGGGCACAGGGGAGCATCCCTGTCACAGGAGCCAGGAACCTAGTGCGCAAGGGAGATAGAAGAGAAGACAGACAGGAAGCACTCACTTTTTAATGTAGGGGGTGGATACAGCCTTGCTAGCTCTTGATTGGTCCTTTTAAAGAATTTTGCCTTAGTAACATCTTTGGGATTGGTTTATACCTTATTGCCTTGTGATTGGTTATCTGCAAGTTGCCTGTTTTAGCAATAATCCATACATTTTAAAGTTTGTCTCTCTTCTTTCCACCCTCCTCTTCCCCTCTCCCCTCCCCCATTGGTCCCTGTCCCTATCTACCTAGCTTCCTTTTGTGTACTCAATAAATATTGTAAGGGTAATAACAAACCTTAAAAAATAAGCTTGAATTTTCTCTGGTGTAAAAAAGGAGAGAGATCCCCCTCACACATACCTTTCCTTTAGAAAACTTAAGAATTCTTTGTTTTTTTGAAAATGTATGTAAATATTCTTAAAAGCTAAACAAGCCTGCTATCAGTTTTACAACCGAGGAATGTCTTTCTGAAAGCCCTAGGAGCCATCTCTAAATGTAAACATCAGGAAGACAGTTCTGTGAGAGCTTAAACTGGGCATCTGGCTCCAGTCAACCTGTCATAGGTATATGACATTTTCATTCTTCTTCTAGGTAACTGCAACTAGCAAACACAGATGGTCACCACATTTCCAAGTGAGTTTAGGATGAGCTATGTGTGAGAAATGGTGCCACTACATCCTCTTATTATGAGGAACAGTTATTTTTGTCCTGGCAACATGGATTGACAGCTTGAATCTGATTGGTTTTACTGAAGGGTGAGATGTCTTTACATTCTTTAACTGACGCCCTGTGATGCACATCAGATTTTGATTAAATGCTTGTTCTACAATGAAACTGTCTTCTCTGTTTATGGAGAGGTTTTCTGTGTAAAGAGATTTTATTTCTCTACTGTTAAGGTTTGGCCAACAATGCGGGCTGTGAAAGAATTCACAAGTAAAAGAAGAGATGCAGAGAGAAAGTTTATTTTACTTTCCAAGAGAGGAAAGGGCTAGTGTATCGCTAGTCAAAACAGGGCAGGAGCAAAAGGTAGCTTCCACTTTTAAAGAGTAATGCTGCTGTTGCTAGGTAACACGGAAAAGTGGAGGACTTGGGGCTGAAGTTGAGCAGATACCAGGGACTGTCTTGGAAAGTTATAGTTTGTTTGCTTTCCAGGACACAGTTGGGCAGATGTCCTAAGGAGGTGCTTTGTCAGTATTTTCCCCAAGCCTCCAAAACATGCTTAGATCAAAAGTTATGAAGAGTTTAAAAGAGGCTTGTTTGAAGAGGAAGGGAGAAGGGAACTTTCTACTAATTATCCTAGAGTTCTGAAAATAGCAGAGAGGAGGGATATGTAAGAATTTAGCTATTAGAGTAATTTGTCTTGCAGTTTGAACGGAGGGGCTATTTGAATCAGAGGAGCTAACAATCTTGGGGTTTAATTACCAATTACTTCTCATAAGTCTTGCAAAGCCACATCAAAGAAAAAGAAATGCCTTTTTCCTGTCCTCATCCATCAGTACCAATCCCCAGCCAGACTTACTAAATGAAAGGTGGTGAATAAATATTCAAAAGGTGTTTACCAGTGGTGAAAGCAGGGTGGGAGCATTTCAGCTGGGCCTTGCTCTGGGGAGCTTGCACAGCTGAGTCAGTGAGAGTACCCTACCTTGAAAAACTATTCATCCACTTTTAGGTTACTTGTTTTGCCCTCTGCATTCCTGTTTCCCCTGACTTCTACCTCCTGTTCTCAGTGTTTCTTTAAATGCTCTGGCACATGAGCAATGGAAAGCTCAGGCAAGATATGCGCAGACTCAGACCCACAGACGGGCATAGAAGAAACCCAAGGAACTCGGTGAAGACAGATTTATAAACAAATGAGGAAAGTGGTTGAGATGAAAAGGATGAGATGGCCTCAGCTGGTTTGGCTCAGTGGATAGAGCCTGTGGACTGAAGGATCCTGTACCATTCCAGTCAAGATACAAATCGATGTTTCTGTCTATCTGTCTCTCCCCCTCTCTTTCACTCTCTCTAAAAATTAATGGAAAAATATCCTCAGGTGAGAATTAATATTAAAATATTTTTTGTGGTTTGCTTTTTTAATTTATTTTTATTGATTTCAGAGAGTACGGGAGAAGGAGAGAGGTAGCAAAAACAATGAGAGAGAATCATTGATCAGCTGCCTCCCGTACACCCGCAACTGGGGATCAAGCCCACAACTTAGGCATGTGCCTTTGACCAGAATCGAACCTGGGACCCTTCAATCCACAGGCAGACACTCAATCCACTGAGGCAAACTAGGTAGGGCTGTGGTTTGTTTGTTTGTTTCTTTGTTTCTTTGTTTGTTTGTTTTTTAATGCCCGTCCGGCATGCCTAAGTGGTTGAGTGTTAACCTATGAACCAGGAGGTCACAGTTCAATTCCAGGTCAGGTAATATGCCTGGGTCATGGGCTCAATGCCCATTGTGGTGACGCATCCATCTTATATAAAAACTCCTGTTTGAAATTTTAATCTTGCTATTGGCTTCTGTAAATGCTTGCTTGCTTAAATAATAAGGAAAATAAGACTATTCTCACTTCAGAGAGGTCATTAAACTTTCCCTGGACAAAATTATCAGTGCTGGCACCAGCCCTTTAATAACTTGCATGTGGCGGGAAACATCCCATATTTGGGAGACAAAGAAGGTAAAAACATATAAATATGGAAAATTTCTGCATGTTGGGGCCCAGAATTTGAGAAACATTTTCCTCTGGACCTGCGTATAATAAATGTAACTCCAAACTCTCTGAACATGGATTGATTATTCAGATTTTCTGTAACATTTTTGGTTCCCTGAAATTCCGGGAAAACCAACCCATACTTGGCTTTTTAGCCTCTGGTGAGTGGATTGGGTTTGAGGCCCAGGGGAGCCAGACAGGCCTCCAGGAGGTACCTCTCTGCTGATTTAGTAGAATTGAACTGGGGGATTCCAGGCCCTCCCAGACCTCAGCCCAGGACCTGGCAGGCATCTGGAGAGAGTGGACGGACACTTCTGGACCATAAACAGAATCTGTAAGGTTTGAAATTTTAACCTTGCTATTGGCTTCTGTAAATGCTTGCTTGCTTAAAT
>PVJN01013588.1:23846-48545 GCA_004026805.1 Lasiurus borealis
GGAGGGAGACATGGCCCCGATGTCCCAAGGGAGTAACCCAGAGATAGCCACCAGCTGCATCCTGTTATCTCTTATCGTAACTCCATGGTAACTAGAAATATGCAGAGTGCTGTTAATCTTATGTAAAGGTCACCGGGTTCTCAGAAGTTTTTGTTTGAAGTCTTTGTTTCCAGACTACTATAAAGATACCTTGCAACTTAGTTCGGGGCTCTCAGCCTCTGCTCTGTTTTCGGAGTATGTTGTGAGCCCCAGCATGCTGGTCTGAATAAACCCCTTTGTTTTTACATGAGATCGTCTCTTGGTGCTCTGTAAGTGTGGCTTGCCGGGCTTAACAAAATAATAAGGAAAACAAGACTATTCTCACTTCAGAGAGGCCATTAAACTTTCCCTGGACAAAATTATCAGTGCTGATGGGGCCCACTCCAATGAGTGGAAGGGGGAGCTTGATCACCTCCCCGGAAGCTGTAGCTTCCTCAGGTAAATTAATCAGGAATCAGATGTCAAGTCGATTGTTTAAACTGGGTAAATATCTGGTAGAAGTAAAAACTTGGACTATCTAGTATATAAATATGGGACTTTAGAGGTGAGTGAATTCAGATCCGATTAAGGAATTATGAGTTCACTCTGTTGTTTGTTTGTGTGTAAGACTAGCCAATTTGCTACTGAGAAGGGGGACTGGATGCAGTCTTAACTCCTCCGGTAAGTTCTCACCAGGACGTTGGTTGAGAATTCTGTTCTGGGGCATGGGTACCGGGAGTGCCCCCCAAGCCCGTCTGGGGAGTTGGACATTGTTTCGTTTATCTGCTTGGGCCAATCTGGGATAGTCTACTGAGAGAGTGTGAGTATGGATGTTTGTCTGTCTTGGAATAATTATCTGCTCATTAACTGGTCTGTGTGAGGCAGAAGCTACTTTGGACCATAAAGCTGTACACAGGAGAGTATTTGTTATCTCTTTCTATTGTTTAATTTGTTTAAGGATGGGGTGGAATTCCTTTTTCTGAGTTTTTGTTTTCTGTCAGAGAGGGAATCAGCCCATTTAGCTAATACAAATTCCTCTCTAATTTTGTATAAATAAGGGTTTCAATTTGTTCTGATTTGTGAATTTGCTATATTAAATTTTAAAGTCTTACACATAAATTTGTAACATTTCAAAGAACAAAGAACTTTTATTTATGGCTTTATTATCTCTTTGGTGGTTGAAAACTTCCAGAGACAGGGCTTACAACTCTGCAGGATGGAGAGATTTACAGGCCATGTCCCTGCCTGTGACATCATAGTACAATGTGAGTCATCTAAAGCTGAACTAAGGCTAGAGTTATTAACGTGTTTATTTTATTTTATTTTATTTTATTTTATTTTATTTTATTTTATTTTATTTTATTTTATTTTATTTTATTTACGTGTGTCTTTTGTGGTCTGTGTCTTCGTGGTTGTTTTCAGTTATTAGGATCCTCATAGAGGACATAACCTTGGTCTTTCCCTTCTTCCTTCATCCTGATTCCAATAAGATCTTTTCTTTCAGGAGGCTATCCAGGCTTTCAGTTCAAAAGAAATCTCCCTACATACCCTTATCTTTCCAGGTTGACTAAGAGTCATTTTTCTTCACAGGTAGGACCTCAGGCTTCAAAAGGGAGCACTACTGCAGCGGTAGTCTATAGTTTTCTCTGAAACTCCCATGTTTCTATTTCTCCCTTCTGTAGGAATTATCTTCCTCTGACTCACAATAGGAAAGGGAGACAAGCAACTGGACTGGGGAACGGGAATAGTTGGATAAATTAAAAGTAGTAAAGAAGGAAGGTTTAAGATACTCTAGGGCAGTGGTTCTCAACCTTCCTAATGCCGTGACCCTTGCATACAGTTCCTCATGTGGTGGTGACCCCCAACCATGAAATTTCGCTACTGTTATGCATCGTGACGTAAATATCTGCATTTTCCGATGGTCTTAGGCAACCCCTGTGAAAGGGTCGTTCGACCCCCAAAGAGGTCGCGACCCACAGGTTGAGAACCGCTGCTCTAGGGGCTTAGAATAAACAGGAAAAATCTATGAGGAATAACAATGGTTACAGAAAGAAAGAAGTATCCTTAAATGTAAAAAGCCTAAATATACTAGATCTCAGACCATTTGCCTTGTTCAGGACAGAGTAAATGGAGAAAAGACAGGAGGGAGGATGTTGGCAGTTAATCATGAAGCAGGGAGAGAGGATTTTGTTGATTTTTACTGGCTGCAGAGGGGTCTGGTCCAGGTGTCTCATCAGAAATTCACTAGATTCAAGGTCGAAAGTTTTCTGCAAGCATAATTAATCTAGCTGTCTTGGCGATTTAAAACTGGTGGCTAGGCAGACTCAGCCCCCGAGGCTAAGTGAAAGAAGGAGGGCTAGATGACTGAGCTGCCTGTAGTGACCTTGGAAGAAGCTGCAGCAGCGAAAAAAAAAACAGGGGACAGCAGACATTTACCTGATACTAGAGTTGCCCCGCTGCTGCCCAGTTTGACTGAGAGTCAAACTGAGTAATGAGCATTTTATAACAAGCAATATAAGACTTAGGCCTTTGGCTTGCTGGCTACAACAGTTAAACCAGAGGTCAGTGACTGCTACTGGCCTTCTGGCAGCCCCAGGATTAGAGCAGTGAGCCTAGGATCTGTAAAAGCAGCAGATAGAGCTAGTGAAAGCTCCCTGTTTGCAAATGTACTGAAAGGTTTCAGTACCTCTTGCTACTGGCAAGAGGAGGGGCTGAGATCCCTTTCCAGTGTACCCTCTTGGGAGAGACCTGGTTGCTGCTCTGCCACAAAAGAGACTGGTGGGAAGACAAGGGGCCTAATACCCAAGCCACTGCCACAGAAGCATTTTGCAATATGCAAAGCTGTTTCTAACTGCAACTCTGGCTGTTTTGGACTGGCAGCTTAAAGTTAAAGAACAAAGAAAAGGCACTCTCCCTGGAAGGGGGAGCCTTCGGGACTTTGAGATTCTCTATAAAGGAGTCTTACTTAGGGATGGAAGAGATCCTGTTGGGTTGGAAGGATCTAAGTCTGCATGTTAAAACTTATAAATTATGGCTTTCTAGGCAGATTTCCAAGCCCAGTTATGTAGGGGTTAAGCTGCCTGTTATAGCAAAACAACTTTCTCCCGTGCCAGAAGAAATTTTAAGAACTTAGACAGGCTGTGGTTGTGGCTAGAAAGAACTAGCCACCATGTACAGCCCTGACAGTGGCCTGTAGAAAACTGTATAATAGACTTAGATAATGCCTGTGTCTTCATGGACATGACTCCAAAAAGACAAAAACAATTTTGCTTTAGTTAGAAGGTCAAGAATAGACCTTAGTTAATATCTTAGTCACCCCCTAAGATATTTGTATAGCCCCACCATGTGTCATATATGGTAGCAGCAGATTTGGCTACCTAAGGTGGCCACAATGCCAATATTATACTTCATTGTGTTAATAATATTGCATTAACCTTACATATTTTAATGCAGTTGCCAAAAAGGCAAGTGCCCAAATGGGCAAGAAAAATACCCATCTAGTTTTGGTCTCTATTGGAAGGCAGTTGGCAGCCTGTGTACTGTCTTGCAGGTTTGTGTGGCCATAACCATGTCAGGTGTGGCACAAGCCTCAACTTTAGGAATCTGAGGAAGGCCTCTTTGGAACAGAGGGAAGTAGAGAGTACTATCCCTTTGTTAGAGTAATTACAGACCCTGTGAGGTCCTGTGACATGTGAGACCCTGTAAAGCAATAAAGCTCCCTTAGTCCTTTCTCAGAGGGCATGTAATCCCTCCCAGAGACCATTTGAAATTTTAAGGACAAGTCAAATAGGGGGAATCCTAGTATTAGAAAAGCTATAATTGTCTATTTGAATATAGATACATTTTGAATTTTTCCTTGTCAATTGAAGACAGTTATATTACTCTGAAGAATCCATAGAAAGGATTGACAGGAAAATCAGAAGATCTTAAAGCAGGTCAGTATATTTTTCTCCTTATGTAATTCCTCTGAAATTTGGCAATGCTTAATAAATGATGGCAATACATTTCTTTGCATAAATTCAATAAGACCAGTTTCCAATAGTGGTTTTATTGACCAGAAACTTTGACTGGGATATCATGTTTTAAAGAACCGTATCTGAACTCTGAAGACTTAAAGCCAGTAAGAGTGCCAAGAAAAAGCCTGGTATCCTGCTTGGGAGCCATGAAAATGGCTGGCACTGGAGCATCAGGCCCATGCCCTATCATCACTGGCAGTTGGTCAAAGTAGAAGGGGAGCAATAAGGACGCCTCTGTGTCCCTGCTAAATCCCCAAGCACTTTGGGCTGCAATGAGTAGAAAGGCTACTGAAATGGACTTTAAAACCTAGGGTGAGGAAAAACCAAGATGGAGGCATAGGTGAACACCTAAACTGCTGCCTCGCACAAAACTACAACTAAAAGACAGAACGGACATCATCCAGAACCACAAGAAAGTTGGCTGAGTGGAAATTCTACAACTTGAAGGAAAGAGAGGGGCTCATAGAGACCCAGAGGAGCTGCAAAAAGCTGAGGTATGGCGATGCGCACGCAGAGAGAGCAGGTGTCAGAGAACCTAGCTGGTTTTCTCTGATGGGAGGGAGACGGAGACTCTCAACGGCATTGAAACCCTTATCCTATAACACTAAACCCAGATCCAGCCAAAACTCGTACGGGGGGAGTTTGGACTGTGAAAAGGGAGAAGTGCATGGAAATTTAGGGGAGTCACAAAAGATCAGAAGTCTGGTGGCACACACAGCACTGCGCACAGAGGACCAACTACTCATTGTGCCACTGGCTTTCACCAGTGGGTGGGAGACAGACCCTCCCAACTGTGCCACTTCTAACTCCATTAAACCTCAGTTTTGGGCAAAACCCTGGGGACCCAGACTCATATGGTCCCAGAGCACAGGGGAGCCGGAGGGCCAGCAGTCTAGAGGCACTGCAAGAGAGCGCACGTGTGCACAGGGACCGCTCCAGCGATTACCCAGTCACATGAGATTCAGGGGCCATGGAGGATGGGACCGACTGGAAGGCAAGGCAGTCCCTTAAGTCCTGAGACTCCACCCATCCCAAGCTCAACAGAGAGGCTTTTGCAGTTTTGCAAGTCTTATATCATAAGGCTGAATCCAACACAGAAGTTCTCCCAGCATAGTAAAAATGCCAAGACAAAGGAAGAGATCACAAACAAAAGAAATGGAGGAAAAAAAATGACTGGATATAGAGTTCAAAACCATGCTTATAAGGTTTTTCAAGAATATTCTGGAAAAGTTGGATAAAGTTAGTGAGTCCCAAGAGGAGATGAAAAAGAACCAACTGGAGATGAAAAAGATCCAACTAGAGATGGAAAAGAACCAACTAGAGATGGAAAAGGACCAACTAGAAATTAAAAATACAGTGACTGAAATAAAAAATATTATACAGCCGAGAACGGTTTGGCTCAGTGGATAGAGTGTTGGCTTGTGGACTGAAAGGTCCCAGGTTCAAATCCACTTGGGGGCATGTACCTTGCTTGGGGGCACATCTCCATTGTGGGGCATGCAGGAGGCAGCTGATGGATGTCTCTATCTTATCAATGTTTCTGACTTTCTATCTCTCTCCCTTCCTCTCTGTAAAAAATCAATAAAATAAAAATAAAAAATAAAAAAAATATATAGGGACCTAACAGCAGACTAGAGAAAGGCAAGAATCAAGTCAAAAATTTGAAATATAAATAATCAGAAAACACTCAACTGGAAAAGCAAGAAGAGAAAAGAATCCAAAAACGTGAAGATAATATAAGGAGCCTCTGGGACAGCTTCAAGCGTACCACCATCAGAATTGTGGGGGTGCCAGAAGAAGAGAGAGAGCAAGAAACTGAAAATCTGTTTAAAGAAATAATGACTGAAAACTTCCCACATCTGGTAAAAGAAATAGACTTACAAGTCCAGGAAGCACACAGAACCCCATATAAAAGGAATCTAAAGAGGACCACACCAAGACCCATCATAATTAAAGTACCAAGAGCAAAAGACAAAGAGAGAATATTAAAAGCAGCAAGAGAAAAACAGTTCATTACCTACAAGGGAGCACCCATACGACTGTCAGCTGATTTCTCAACAGAAACTATGCAGGCCAGATGGGAGTGGCAAGAAATATTCAACGTGATGAATAGCAAGAACCTACAACCAAGAATATTCTATCCAGCAAAGCTATCATTTAGAATTGAAGGGAAAGGTAAAGAGCTTCACATACAAGAAAAATCTAAAGGAGTTCATCAACTCCAAACCAGTAAGTATTACATTAAATGCTGAAAGGTACTCTTTTAGAAGAGGAAGAAGAAAAAGGTAAAAGACAAAAAAGTATGGACAACAATTACATATCTATCAACAAGTGAATCTAAAAATTAAGTGAATTAAAAATTTGATCAACAGAATAAACTGGTGAATATAATAGAATCAGGAGCACAGAAAGGGAGAACAGAATAAACTGGTGAATATAATAGAATCAGGAGCCCAGAAAGGGAGTGGACTGATCATTCTCAGGGTAGAGGGGTGAGGGGTGTACAGGGAGAGACTGGACAAAAAAATCATACACCTATGGATGAGGACAATGGAGGTGAGGAGG
The DNA here is from genome assembly GCA_004026805.1 of Lasiurus borealis. NCBI lineage: Eukaryota > Metazoa > Chordata > Mammalia > Chiroptera > Vespertilionidae > Lasiurus > Lasiurus borealis. Next base: position 30,446 of record PVJN01013588.1, read on the forward strand.
TAAGGGCAGAGGGTGAGGTGGGAGCTTGGTGGATGGGAGCTATGGAGGGAAATAATGAGAAACAAATGTAATAATCTGAATAATAAAGATTTAATTTAAAAGAAAGAGAAAAATAAAAAATAAAAATAAATAAAAGACAGAATGGACATCATCCAGAACCATAGGAAAGTTGGCTGAGTGAAAATTCTACACCTAGAAGCAAAGAGAGGGCCTCACAGAGATCAGAGGAGCTGCAAAAAGCAGAGGTACGGCAACGAGCACATGGAGAGAGCAGGTGCTGTAGTGCTTGGCTGGCTACCTCTGGTGGGAGGGAGACAGATGCTCCCAACTGCAAAGAACCCCTCATCCTATGGTATTGAACCCCAGTTCCAGGCGAGACTCATATGGGGGGAGTCTGGACTGTGAAAAGGGAGAAGTGCATGGAAATTTAGAGGAGCCGCCAAAGAGCAGGAGTCTAGGGCATGCACAGTAATGTGCACAGAGAGGACGGACTGCTGATTGTGCCACTGGCTTTCTTTAATGGGTGGGAGACAGAGCTTCCCAAATGCTCCACTTCTAGCTGCACTGAATTCCAGTTTCAGGTGAAACTCTGGGGACTCAGATGTATATGGGGCCTGGAGCGCAAGGGAACCAGAAAGGCAGATGTCTTTTAGAGGCACGCACATGCGTGAGCACAGAGATGGCTGCAGGGATTACCGAGAGACACTTGAGAGCCAGGGGCTGTGTAGGGTGGGGCTGGCAGGAAGCCAAGGCCATCTGCTAAGCCCTGAGACTCCACCCAATCCAAGCTCAACAGATGGGCTTTTATAGTTTTGCAAGTCTTGTATCATAAGGCTGATTCCAATACAGAAGTTCTCCTGACATAGTAAAAATGCAGAGACAAAGAAACAGATCACAAATGAAAGAAGCAGAAAACACTCAACTGGAAAAGCAAGAAGAAAAAAAATCCAAAAATGTGAAGATAGTGTAAGGAGCCTGTGGGACAACTTCAAGCGTACCAGCATCAAAATTATGGGGGTGCCATAAGAAGAGAGAGAGAGACACTGATAGTAAATAGGAGAAGCTTTGGAGGATGAAAGAGACAGAAATACTTGAGGGAGAGAAAGAAAACGAAGCAGGGTGTATGTAAATAATAAAGTCTGAAAAAATGTAAAGGTAGATTTTGCATTATGGGAAGGGGTTCGGATCTTATTCTAAGTGAAATGAAAAAAATGAATATTTTAAAGTTGAAGATGGGTTAGGTGAAGTGCTTGTAAAGAGAAATGACTGAGCTGGGGGGAGGGAACTATAGAGAGAAAAAGAAAAACAAATATAATCTGAAAAAAAAACAAACAAACACAAAACTAAAGTGTGGGTCCAGGTGGAGTCGCTGCAAGTGTGGGATTCACCTAACTCAGCAGATACTGAAGGCAAGGCCAGATGGCAGCTGGATGGCTTGGCTTGCTAGTACTATGGGGCACACTAAGATTCAATCATGAAATTCTGGCAAATGTAGTTGGTTACCATTCTTGTGTTTATGCAAATAATCAGGTCAAATTAAATACAATAGGTAAATTTGTCTTGATTTGGCTCTTTTAATAAACATAGAGGTAATTTTAAGGAGAAAAAGTCTACTTCAATAGAGGTTATTAAAACTGAAATTTTTTTTTCCCTTCCACCAGACCATTTGTTACAGTTTGTCTCTGCCAGGTCACAAGCCCACCTCATTCTGTGCCCAGGCCTCACCATCCCTCTGCAGACAGCAAGGATCTCTTGGCTCTGAGGAAAACTCTGTCCTTTCTCAGCATGAAGCAGCTACAGAAGAAATTCAATGTCCATTTTCCCTAAAAGAATTCAGAGCCAGGATCCTTAAGGTAATATATTAGGCAGTTAGACAGACATAAGCAGAGCAAGGACAATGGGCCAACTAGTGCTACCAGGTATAACTAAGTCTTTCCACCTCTATGTATGTGAGACAAGAAGCATAGCCAAAGAGGTATTCACCCCAAGTCTCAGCCCTTTGAGAAGGCCAGTAGCCTATTTGTCCAAAAGACTAGAACCCCTTTTGCATTTGGATAATATACTTACCTCCAGGTGGTAGCAACCACAGCTATGCTTATTAGAAAAGCAAATAAGTTAACCCTAGGGCAGTAACTAATCCTAACTGCACTACATGAGGTCAAGGCTTTACTCCAGAAGATACTAGAGCACTAGATGTCAAACACTCGAGTCACCCAGTTTCAGGCTCTCTGGTAAACAAAAGAAAAATCAGTAACAATTTGTACTGATAGCAGGTACACATTTACAATAGCTCACATTCATAATGCTATTTTTACAGAAGCAAGAGGGAACCGGGCCACATATGAAGCTGCCCAGGAGGCTGCCCTAAAACCAGTGGGGCCTCTACAGATTCTAGTGACTCTTCCAGACCCTCATCTAGAAAAACTGAAATCCATAACCAGTCTTTATTCAAGTTCTTACAGATTTTACAGTCTACCCAGGAAGCAATCCAGAAGCACATCTGAGATGTTCCGCCTGTACCAACTTCTAATCCAATTCATCCCTTCCACCCTGGTGACTCTATGTGGGTAAAGAAATTTGCCACCTAAGGACTAACTCCTACCTGGAAAGGACCACCTCCACAGCAGTCAAGGTCAACAGAATCCCAACATGGCTTCTTCACACCTGGCTTAAGCAGCTCAGGAAAAATAGAGAGTCTAAGACTTTTCAGACTCTCTAAATATTACTCCTTGCCCTCATTCTGGGCCCTTATGTTATAAGTAGTCCCACGAACTTTATTAGACAGAAAATTAAAATTATAGTCTTCAGGGATAAATATAACACCCTTCTTGACAATAACCAAGAGTCAATTATTTGATTCATACATAAAACCAGTGGGGAATGAAGCATCCATCTTATATAAAAACTGCTGTTTGGAATTTTAACCTTGCTATTGGCTTCTGTAAATGCTTGCTTGCTTAAATAATAAGGAAAATGAGACTATTCTTACTTCAGAGAGGCCATTAAACTTTCCCTGGACAAAATTATCAGTGCTGGCACCAGGCCAAGTCTTTGGTTGAGGTCTCAAGGCCTCAGCACATAGGGGCCATTTAATAACTTGCCTGTGGTGGGAAACATCCTATATTTGGGAGACAAAGAAGGTAAAAACATATAAATATGGAAAATTTCTGCATGTTGGAGCCCAGAATTTGAGATACATTTTCCTCTGGACCCGCGCATAATAAATGTAACTCCAAACTCTCTAAGCATGGTTTGATTATTCCAATTTTCTGTAACAGTGAGGTGTGCAGGAGTCAGCCAATGAGTGGTTCTCTCTCATTGTGGATGTTTCTATCTCTCTCTCCCTCTCCCTTCCCCTCTGGAATCAATAAAATATTTTTTAAAAAAAGAAAAGAAAAGAAAGGATGAGATGTACAAGAGGGAGTGACACCAACAAAAACTTCATATTAGGTGAACTCTCAAAAATACTGCGCAACATGGAAAGAGGAAAGGATACAAGGTTGGAGACACTCAGATCTAAGTGTAGAAAGGAGAGTGACAAATACCAAAAACACTCTGTATTATGAGTTGTGTCATAAGAAGGCAAGCACTGTCCAAACTAGTTTTTGTGTTTTTTTATAATGAAATAAAATACTTTCATTTACAAGTTTCTGATGTTTTAAATTATAGGGCACTATAGATAAATATTATTACTATTTTCTTCACTTTACAATAATTAATAACCAACATTAGGAGCTAATTAAAATGTAGAATGTTTTGACAAAAAAATTTTAAAAGTCACATAACACTCAGAATCTTTCCCATATGGTTTTAGCTGGCATGGTCTTGCTCTATCGTGCAAAGCAAGGATTGTCTATATTTCTTATTCCTCATTAAACAAGTTAATAGGAGTGCCTAAAAGAGTGTTTGTCACACAGTAAGTGCTCAGTAAATGTCACTTATTAATTAAAAGGCATTAGCCAAAATCACTTTAGCTCAGAGGATAGAGCATCGGCCTGTGGACTGAAAGGTCCCAGGTTCAATTCTGGTCAAGGGCATGTACCTTGGTTGCAGGCACATCTACAGTGGGGAGTGTGCAAGAGGTAGCTGATCGATATCTCTCTCGCTCATCGATGTTTCTAACTCTCTATCCCTCTCTCTTCCTCTCTGTAAAAAAATCAATAAAATATATATTTAAAAAGTAATTAAAAGGCATTACATTACTGTTTTTCACCTGTAATACAAAACATTTTATTTTTAATGTCTTCACTTGCTTCCTCAACATCTCTCCTTCCATTCTCTCTTAAAACCATTCCAATCAAGCTTTTGTCCAAAATTGTTTTCCTCTAAGTAATCTCGCAGAAGTAGAACAAATCATACAAAAATATATATAGAACAACACATACACACACACACACATACACACACACACACACACACACACACACACACGTATGGATAACTTCAGCAATATTAAGGAAAAGAAGAAAGTTGGAGGACTCATGCTACATGATCTCAGACTATACTACAAGGCCCTCGTAATCAAAACAGCATGGTACTTGCATAAAAACAGACATATAGATCAATGGAACAGAATAGAGAGCCCAGAAATAAACCTATGCCTTTATAGTCAATAAATATTTGGCAAAGGAGGTAAAACATACAATGGGGTAAAGACAATTTATTCAATAAATGGTGTTGGGGAAAATTGGACAGGTACATGCAAAAAAAATGAAACTATACCATCTCCTTACATCAGATACAAGAATAAACTCAAAATGAATTAAAGACTTAAATGTAAGACTTAATATCATAAAACTCCTAAAAGAAAACAAGGCAATAAAATCTTGGGAATTTTTCTTAGCAATATTTTTTCTGATATATCCTTTTGGTCAAAGAAAACAGAAAAATAAAATAAACAAGTGGGACTACATAAAACTAAAAAAGTTTTGCACAACAAAGGAAACCATCAACAAAATGAAAACAACCAACTAAGTGCCTCTTACACACATATTCGCCAATGATACAACTAATAAGGGGTTAATATTCAAAATTTATCTTTAAAAAAATTCATAATACTCAACACCAAAAAAATCCAATTAAAAAGTAGGCAAAGGACTTCAATATATCTGATAGAATGGCTATCATCAATAAATCAATAAGCAGTAAGTGTTGGCAAGGATGTGGAGAAAAGGGAACCCTTGTGCACTGTTGGTAGGAATGCAGACTGGTGCAGTCATTGTGGAAAGCAGTATGGAGTTATCTCAAAAAGTTAAAAATAGAACTGCCTTATGACTACTCTTCATATCCAATGAAACCTGAAGCACTCATTCAAAAGAATATAGGGTCCTAACTGGTTTGGCTCAACGGATAGAGCAGTATGGACTGGAGGGTCCTGGATTCAGTTCCGGTCAAGGGCACATGCCCAGGTTGCAGGCTCGATCCCTAGTAGGAGGCAGCTAATCAATGATTCTCTCTCATCATTGATATTTCTACCACTCTCTCCCTTTCCTTTCTTCTCTGAAATCAATAAAAATATTTTTTAAAAAGAATATATGCACCCCTATGTTCATTGCAGTGTTATTTACAATAGCTAAGCTATGGAAGCAACCCAAGTACTCATCATTAGAAAAGTGGATAAAAAAGCTGTGATGCATACTAGTATATAAAATGGAATATTACTCAGATATAAAAAATAAAATCCAGCCCTAGCGATTTGGTTCAATGGATAGGGTGTCAACCTGCAGATCTAAGGGTCCCAGGTCTAATTCTTGTCAAGAGCACATACCTTGGTTGCAGTCTCTTCTCTGGCTTAGGCACTGGCCAAGGCCCATGCAGGAGGCAACCAGTCGATGTGTTTCTCTCACATAAATATTTCTCTCTTCCTAAAAATCAATGGAAAAATATCCTCAGGTGAGGATTAACAAAAAATAAGTAATAATAATAAAATAAATTTTTAAAAAAGAAAAAATGAATTCTAACCATTTGTGATGGTATGGATGAAATATCCAAAAGCAAGCACGTCATACTCCAGGCCAGTGGGCCATATACCTCAAGTATGACATGCTTGCCTAAAAGGTATTATGCTCAATGAAATAAGTCCAGTCAGAGAAAGACAAATACCATATGATTTCACTTAAATGTGGGATCTAAGGAACAAAATAAACAAAATTGAAACAGACTCATAGACACAGAAAGAGAACTAGTGGTTGTCAGAGGGGGAAAGCTAGGGAGATGGGTGAAAAAGGTAAAGGAATTAAGAAGTACAAATCGGTAGTTACAGAATAGTCATGGGGATATAAAGTGCAGCATAGAGAATATAATTAATAATCCTATATAATAAAAGGGTAATATGCAAATTGACCCTAATGGCAGAATTACCAGTCACTATGATATGCACTGACCACCAGGGGACAGACATTCAATGCAGGAGCTACCCCCTGGTGGTCAATGTGCTTCCACAGGGAAGGTGCCACTTGGCCAGAAGCTGGCTCATGGTTGGCCTGTGCAGCAGCAGTGGCACTAAGGATGTCTGACTAATAGCTTAGGTCTGCTCCTTGTAGGTTATCCCTCAAAGGCTTCTGAGATACCAGAGGGGTGTCTGACTGCCAGCTTAGGCCCAATCTCCTGGGTAGTGGACCTAAGCCAGATGGTAGACATTACCCAAGGAGCTCTGGACTGCAAGAGGGTGCAGGCTGGGCTGAGGGTTGTCCCCCAAGTGCACAAATTTTTGTGCACCAGGCCTCTAATACTGTAATAACTATGTATGGTGTCAGATGGGTACTAGATTTATTAGTGTGATAACTTTGTAAGTTATATAAATGTCCAATCCACTAGGTTATACATCTAAAACTAGTATAATATTGTATGTCAGTTGTAATTGAAAACTAGAACATTAGGAGGAGAGAAATCAAGATGGCGGCATAGGTGAATACCTAAACCGCTGCCTCACACAACAATTTCAAAACTATAGCTAAAAGACAGAATGGACATCATCCAAAACCACAGAAAAGCTGGATGAGTGAAAATTCTACAACTAGAAGGAAAGAGAGGGGCTCACAGAGACTCAGAGGAGCTGAAAAAAGCTGAGGTATGCAAACACATGCATGGAGAGGATGGGCAGGGGCATGCCTGGCTGGCTTCCTTTAGCAGGAGGGAGACAGAAACTCCTGATTGCACTGAGCCCCATTTCCGACTGCATTGAACCCTAGTTCCGGGTGAGGCTAATACGGGGGGAGTCTGGACTGTCATGAAAAGGAAGGAGTGCATGGAAACTCAGGAGAGCCAATAAAGGCAGTGGTCTGGAGGTGCACAAGCGTGGGTGTGCACACAGAGGACTGATTGCTGATTATGCCGTGGGCTTTCAACTGTGCTGAAATCCACTTCCGACTGTACTGAACCCCAGTTAGGGTGAGATCCTAGAGACCCAGACTCAAACAGGTCCCCAGAGTGCATGGAAACTCAGGGGAGCCAGAAAGGCAGAGGTCTGGAGTTGCATGAGCGTGAGTGTGTGCAGAGGGGGCTGCAGTGATAACCAAGGGAAACTGAGACGCATGGGCGGTGTAGGGCAGGGCCAATGGGAAGCCAAGGCTATCTGCTCAGCCCTGAGACTCTACCCCATCCAAGCTAAAAAACAGCGGCTTTTGCAATTTCACAAGTCTTATATCATAAGGCTGTCTCCAGCACAGAAATTCTCCCAGTGTAGACACAGCTGATCCTCATACTAATTAGCTTGGAGATCAATTCCCCGCAGTGATACCAACAACAATCAAGATTAACTACAACAAGCTGTACACACAGTCCACAAACTGATGCACCGAGAGAGTCCATCTCAGGTAACTGGAAGGCGGAGCTACTGAGCTCGATAGGAGACCTAGCACACAAAGCTACTCTACCAAATCAGGGAAGCAGTGAAAATGCAGAGACAAAGAAACAGATCACAACCAAAAGAAATGGAAGAAAACAATGACTGGATATAGAGTTCAAAACCATGGTATAAGATTTTTCAAGAATTTCCTAGAAAAGATGGATAAATTTAGCAAGACCCAAAAGGAGATGAAAAAGGAACATCTAGAGATGAAAAAGGACCAACTAGAAATTAAACATAGACTGATTGAAATAAAAAATATTATACAGAGACCTAACAGCAGACTAGAAAAATTTAAGAATCAAGTCAAATATTTTAAATACAAAGAAGCAGAAAACACCCAACTGGAAAAGAAAAAAGAATCCAAAAATGTGAAGATAGTATAAGGACCCTCTGGGACAACTTCTAGCATACTAATATCAGAATTGTGGAGGTGCCAGAAGAAGAAAGAGAGCATGATACTGAAAACCTATTTGAAGAAATAATGACTGAAAACTTTCCCCACATGGTGAAAGAAATAAACTTACAAGTCCACGAAGTGCACAGAACCCCAAACAAAAGGAATCCAAAGAGGACCACACCAAGACACATCAAAATTAAAATGTCAAGAGCAAAAGATAAAGAGAGAATATTAAAAGCAGCAAGATAAACCAGTTAATTACCTACAAGGGGGCACCCCTAAGATTATCAGCTGATTTCTCAACAGAAACTATGCAGGCCAGATGGGAATGGCAAGAAATATTCAAAGTGATGAATAGCAAGAACCTATAACCAAGATTACTCTACCCAGCAAAGCTATCATTTAGAATTGAAGGTCAGATAAAGAGCTTCACAGATAAGAAAAAGCTAAAGGAGTTCATCAACACCAAACCAGGATTATATGAAATGCTGAAAGGTATTCTTTATGAAGAGGAAGAAGAAGAAAAAAGTAAAGATAAAAATTATGAACAACAAATACATAACTATCAACAAGTGAATCTAAAAATCAAGTGAATTAAAATCTAATGAACAGAATAAACTGGTGAATATAATAGAATCAGGGGCATAGAAAAGGAGTGGACTGACAATTCTCAAGGGGAGAGGCATGCAGGGAGAGACTGGACAAAAATCATACACCTACGGATGAGGACAATGCGGGGGAGGGGAGGTAAGGGCAGAGGGAGCGGTAGGAGGTAAGTGGAGGGGAGCTCTAGGGGGAAAAAGAGGAACAATTGTAATAATCTGAACAATAAAGATTTATTAAATAAAAAAAACACATTAAAAAATAAAAGATAAGTTTTTTAAAACATTATTGATCACTACTGAATGGTTAGTGGATCTTAGTTTATGATCAGATAGTAGAGAAAACAGGAATAACAACTCTTTAAGATGCCAAAAAGAAGAAGGCCTTAAGAAGAAAATCAGTAAAATGTTTAAAATATTGACTTCATTTTGAGTTGGAAAAATGGAGGGCGTCTTATACACAGATATTTACAGTATATCAAAGCCATGGATATTCTGTCAACCTGGTACTATTTGGTCATTAGAACTATCCCCATTTTAGAGAAGAAGAAACTGAGCTTCAGAAATGTTATGTACTTGTCTAAAGTCACACAAGTCATTGGTGGCAGAACTGAGATTTGTGTAGAATTAGAATTTTAAAATGGCAAATTTCCTCAATTCTGGTCATCAAGGTTTCAAAAGAAATTGAGGTATAATTTCAAGAATGCTTTTGATACAGACAAAAACAAATAAACAATTTCTAACAGTTTTTTGCAAATGTACAATTCAATAACTTAATATTATACTTAATACAAAGCATAGCCATGTAAACCAAAATAGTATGTAATGGAATTTCTCATTCAGTTTTATAATCTTTGAATTGGTCTATGTAATTTTTTTAATTGGGGTACTTTTACTTTTTTGTTTTATAATCTTTTCAATTCAAAATGTATCATAACATTTTATTCATTATAATAAAAGTACTCTTGTTAAAATAAGCTTCAATTTTTAGAAACCTTGAGTACTAGAAGTAAGGAAATTTGTCATTTTTAAACTGCAAGCAGTTTTTTTTATTTCTCTGAAAACAGAGGATTAAATTCATTGTAGGGAAGAAAAAATAATTTTCCTCCACCCTCTGAGGTTTTAGGCCAAGACTTCCTGTAATGAAAAGACAAATTAACAGAAGACAAAAAATAAAAAAGTTTTAATTATATACACAAGGCCTCCATAAATATATGAAAATTAAAAGGCAGCAGGTAATTACATACATCCCTGAGCCAAAGATAGAGACAGAAGTCTAGAGCTTCAAAGTGGGGGAAGGTAATTTACAGGAAAGCACAGAAAGGAAATGTATGGTACACAATGTTTGCCCGGTAGTGTAGGTAAGTCTTCCCCATGAAAAAGTAATCTCTGGTAAGCCTCATCATGTTTCTTCCTGGTTTAGGCCCAATTTATATATATCTCCCATCTTAAATCTCCACTGTTTCTGAGCTTCTCCTGTGTCTACAGTTTCTCAAAATAATTATGCCACAGAAGCATAGTTGGAAGTATCCCAGTTGCTACCCTACATCACCTTTAACACGTGATCATTTTGGCAAAACCATACTTTCACTTTGCAAAGAGACTAACATCTATTTTGTCAAAGAAAATATTGATAAAATGAAAAGAATATTGCTGGAAAACTGAATACACTTCATCTAATCTGATTTCATCACTGTCCCAATGATGACTCAAGGACAGTGGTATTTTGGGAGACACTCAGAAAAATCCTGACATCTAATATTTCTTTTCTAAGAGAGAGATGAAATTAGCAGACTATAGTTTTTATCTTCAGTCATAGCAATGCTTGTTGAGCTTCTTTTCCAAATAATATTCTACACTTAAGGATGAAAAAAATAGCACTTCAAAATTGCTAACTCAAGAGCCTTTCCATCACCACAAGAGGAGGGAAGGAGCCAGCAGAATACTGAGTCAATCCTGATTTCTCCTTTCGGTGTCTGCATTCTCATGTCAGATTCCTTCTTCCCCAGGCACCTAGATGCAGCTGTACAGGAGACCAAGTCCTACTCTACAGAGAGCTCAGCTCCCAACACCCGTGTTGCAGAAGACCAAAGAAAAACCAAGTGATGCCTTAAAGAAGAGAAGGGACACTATTTAATATGCCGGCAGACTCAGGAACAGTCTTCCAAATCTGAGAGAAGAAACATGCATGGGCTTTCCTTGAGGTCTTTATATGTATTAAGCCTACGGTCCTTTTCATGGGCCTTGCAAGGTCCCCAGGTGTTGGGGGTCCCCAGGCTATATCTGATGGTCTGGCCTGGAGCCAGCATTAACAACACTCCCTCCAGGGCAGTGCACTGTTCACAGTAACAGATTCTGCAAGACCAGCATCTGCAAAGAAGGTAGTGACTTAATTATAGGTTTATCAGGAATGTACACTGAGCTTGCTAGCATGGATTCAGATAACTATCCTCCAAATATCAGGGTTAAATTGGAATTAGCCCTTTTTAGCCTTCTCACCCTCACTGGGTGATTTTGCTTTAATTAAATCTTTACTGTTGAAAGTATTACATGTGTCCCCTTCTTTCCCCATTTATCTCCTCTAGCCCACACCATCCCTGCCCCAGGCCTTCACCACCCTGTCTGTGTCCATGGGCTATGCAAATATGCATAAAGGTTCTTTGGATGACTTCTTTCAATGGTCCCACCTCCCCTGTCTTCCCTCTGAGATTCCACAGTCTGTTCCATGCTTCTGTGTCTCTAGATCAGCGGTTCTCAACCTGTGGGTCGCGACCCCTTTGGGGGTCGAACGACTCTTTCACAGGGGTCGCCTAAGACTATTGGAAAACACCTATTTCCCATAGTCTTAGGAACCAACACACCGCTCCTTGGTGTAGCAAAATGTAGCAATGTAGTTTACTGTTGTCATATTAAGACTGTTACCCATGCTACACCACGATTCAAGACCAAATTTCATTTATTTGTAATTAGAAATAAATATTTCACAATATATAATTTCATATTGTTTTTTGTGATTAATCCCTATGCTTTAATTATGTTCAATTTGTAACAATGAAAATACATCCTGCATATCAGATATTTACATTACAGTTCATAACAGTAACAAAATTACAGTTATGAAGTAGCAACGGAAATAATTTTATGGTTGGGGTTCACCACCACATGAGGAGCTGTCTTAAAGGGTCGCAGCATTGGGAAGGTTGAGAACCACTGCTCTAGATCTATTTTGTTCCTCAATTTATTTTGTTCATTAGATTCCACCAATGAGTGACAGCATGTGATACTTGTCTGTTTCTGACTGGATTATTTCACTTAGCATAATACTCTCCAGGTCCCTCCATGCTGTCTTAAAAGGTAAGAAATCCTTCTTTTTTACTGCTGCATAGTATTCCATTATGTAAATGTAACACAGCTTTTTTATCCATTTTTCTACTGATGGGCACTTAGGTTGTTTCCAGATCTTATATATTGTAAATTGTGCTGCTATGAACATAGGGGCACATACTTCCTTTTTGATTGGTGCTTCGGGTTTCTTAGGATATATTCCTAGAATTGGCATCACTGGGTCAAATGTCAGTTAGTTCCATTTCTAATTTTTTGAGGGAAATCCAAATGGTTTTCCATAATGGCTGTATCAGTCTACATTGCCACCAGCAGTGTACTAGAGTTCCCTTTTTCCACATCCTTGACAGCACTTGTCATTTGTTGATTTTGTGATGGTAGTCATTCTGACAGGTATGAGGTGGTACCTCATTGTCATTTTGACTTGCATCTCTGATGATCAATGACTTTGAGCATTTTTTTCATGTCTCTTGGCCATCTGTATGTCCACTTTGAAGAAGTGTCTATTTAGGTTCTTTGCCCATTTTTAAGTTGGATTTTGTCTTCCTTTCATTAAGTTGTATGAGTTCGTATATATTTTGGATATTAAAACTTTATTAGATCTATCAATATGTACTTCCATATAGTGGGCTCCTTTTTCATTTTGTTGATGGTTTCTTTTGCTGTGCAGAAGCTTTTTATTTTGATATAGTTTCATTTTTTTAGTTTATTATCTCCTTAGTTTCCTTTGCCCTAAGTGATGTATATGTAAACATATTGCTATGAGAAATGTCTGAGATTTTGCTGTCTATGGTTTTGTCTAGTATTTTTATGATTTCACCACTTACATTTAAGTCTTTTACCCATTTTGAGTTTATTCTTATGGTGTAAATTGATGATCCAATTCTATTTTTTTTGCATGTAACTTTCCAATTTTCCAAATACAATTTGAATCATGATCAATGGTGAATTTGAGGGGATTGGGGGATAGTGAAGGATTAAAGAAAATAGACAAAAGAATATAGCTGGGGCCAAGTGGGAGACTGTTCTTGGACAGAGATAGTGACAGCCTATAAGCAGTGTCTTTATTTTACAGTCAGATCCCATGAGAAAAAGCAAGAGCATGGCCAAGATATTTAAAATGTTCTCATGAATTTCGAATCTATTTAATAACATGCACTTGAGAACTCTGTCAAGCTTTGTTTGGGTAGCACTTGCTGCAGCTCCTGCAGCTTACATCACTCAGCCACCTGGGACCACAGGTTCAGACCATAACGTCAAGCCTACAACCATATCCTTTGGCTATACAGTGGTACCTCGAGATACGAGTGCCCTAACATACGAGATTTTTTGAGATATGAGCCATCGAGCGAGCAATTTTTGCTTTGAAATACGAGCAACATTTGAGATAGGAGTAATCGCATGGATCAGCCGGCTGCACACGACCCAACCGTTTACCGCAACTCGAGCGTCTCATAGTTTCCCACACCTCAAGGTTATGGAACAAATTAAACTCGTATCTCGAGGTACCACTGTAATTGTGCTGGGAGGGTTTTGCCCTCCAAGCTGGGACCTACATGTGGCTTTGCCACAAGGTGACCATGCCCTCTCATTAGTCTGAGGCTTGAATCTGTCTAAACACTGTAGCACTTTCCACAACAATTTATTGAAGACTAGAGGCCTAGTGCATGAAAATTCGTGCACTGGAGGGGAGGTCTCCCTCCCTGGCCTGCTCCTTCTCACAGTCTGAGAACCCTCAGGGGTAGGAGGCAACCCAGTGATCAGAGAAAGACGATGTCCCAATCACACCTCTGCTGTTGCCACTGCCGGCAACACAAGCCTTGGCTGGTCCTGGTTACCTGAGTCTCTGGTGGCCCTAGGCAGCTGAATAGCCTCTATCCAAGCCTTCTAGTGCCTCGGGCCTGCCCGGGGTGGCTGGGCAGCTGACATCTGAGGCTTGCCTGTACCTTGAGCTGGTCCTAGGCAGCTGGGGGGTTAAGGGCGGGTTTAGCTTCACTGTGCACCTGCCACTCTCCTGATGGAATGAAAGGCCTGGGATCTCTGGCGGGGCTGGGGGGACTATGCACTGCCATCTTGTGGCTATAGGCGCCACCACCTTTGTGACAGTGTGACAGTCAATTTGCATATTTCCTCTTTATTAGATAGGATTGCCTCCTTTGTCATATATTAATTGAGAGTAATGGCTTAGCTCAATTTCTGGGATCTCTGTTCTAGTCCATTGACTATATGCCTGTTATTGTGCCAGTACCTGGCAATTTTGAGTACATTGGCTTTGTAGTATAACTTGATATCCGGTATGATGATCCTTCCAACTTTGTTCTTCTTTCTCAAGATTGCTGCAGTTATTTGAGGTCTTTTTTTGGTTCCATATAAATTTTTGGAGTGTTTGTGGTAGCTCTGTGAAATATGCTGTTGGTATTTTACAAAGGATTGCATTGAATCTGTAGATTGCTTTGGGAAGTATGGACATTTTAATGATGTTAATTCTACCAATCCATGAACACAGTATATTATTCCACTTGCCTATATCTTCCTCTGTCACTTTTTTCAATGTCCTGTACAAACTTTTACTGCCTTAGTTAAGTTTATTCCTAAGTATCTTAATGTTATTGTTGCAATAGTAAATGGCATTATTTGTTTAGTTTCTTTCTGAGAATTCATTATTGGTGTATAAAAATGTCATCAATATCTGGGTGTTAATTTTGTATCTTACTACATTGCCAAATTACTTTATTAAATCTAGTAGTTTTTTGGTGGAGTCTTTAGGATTTTCTATGTACAATATGTCATCTTTAAATAAGGCAAGTTTTATTTCTTCCTTTCCAATTTGGATGCCATTCGTTTATTTTTCTTGTCTGATAACTTCCAGTACGATACACACACACACACACACACACACACACACACACACATATATATATGTATGTATATATATATATATATATATATATATATATATATATATATATATGCATATGCCTAAGTGACTGCTCAACTGTTCAGCCGATAGCTATGACATGCACTGACCACCAGGGGGAAGATGCTCTGACCAGTAGGTTAGCTTGCTGCTTGGGTTCAGCCTATTGGGACTGGGCAAGATGGGTGGGACACACAATGGAGCCCTTCCATGGTCCCTCCCTGGCCCCGATTGTGCATGGGTGGGGTCCCTCGGCCTGGCCTGCACTCTTTCACAATCCAGGACTCCTCAGGGGATGTCAGAGAGCTGGTTTTGGCCTGATCCCCGCAGGTCAGGTTGAAGGACCACTGGTGCATGAATCCGTGCACCAGGCCTCTAATGTTAAATAAGAGTGGTGAAAGAAACATCCCTGTCTTGTTCTTGCTCTTAGGAGAAATGGTTTTAGTTTTTGCCCATTGAGTATGATATTGGTTGTAGGTTTGTCATATATGGCCTTTATTATGACTAAATATGGTCCCTTTTCTGAGATTTTTATCAAAATTGTACTTTGATGAGTGCTTTTTTGTATGTATTGATATGATCATGTGATTTTTGGCTTTCAATTTGTTATGTGATGTATCATGTTTATTAATTTGAAAATACTGTCCAAGCCTTGCATCTCTGGAATAAATCCCACTTGGTCATGGAGTATAATCTTTTCAACA
Source organism: Lasiurus borealis (assembly GCA_004026805.1). Lineage (NCBI taxonomy): Eukaryota > Metazoa > Chordata > Mammalia > Chiroptera > Vespertilionidae > Lasiurus > Lasiurus borealis. Next base: position 46,257 of record PVJN01013588.1, read on the forward strand.
TATCATTTTATTCAATTTGCTAATATTTTGTTGATGATTTTAGCATCTAAGTTCATCAGGAATATTGGTCTGTAATTCTCTTTCTTTTTAGACATTTTATCTGGTTTTGGAATTAGAATAATTCTGGCTTCATCAGAAGAGCTTGGAAGTGTTCCCTCCTCTTGGATTTTTTGGAATAGTTTGAGGAGTATTAGTGGTAGTTTTTCTTTGAATGTTTGGCAAAGCTCCACTATAAAGCTGTCTGGACCAGGATATTCAATTGCTGGGAGTTTTTTAAATATTGCTTATATTACATCAGTTGTTATTGGCCTATTCAGGTCTTCTGATTCTTCTTCTTGATTCAGTTTTGGGAAATTGCATTTTTCTAGGAATTCGTTCATTTCATCCACATTGTCCCGCTTGTTGGCATATAGTAATTCATACCATTTTCTTACAATTTTTGTATGTCTGTGTTGTCAGTGGTTACTTCTCCATTTTTGTTTTCAATTATATTTTTTGAATCCTCTCTCTTTCTTTCTTGATAAGTCTCGTTAACAGTTCATCAATCTTGTTCATTCTTTCCAAGAACCAGTTCTTGTTTTCACTGATATTTTGATGTAATCATTATTTCCTTCCTTATGCTTCCTACAGACTTTTCTTGCCATTCTGTTTCTAGTTCAGGTTTAAATAGTTTATTATTAATTTTTAGGGTTAAATAGTTTATTATTAATTTGTCTTATTTTCTGAGGTAGGCCAGTATTGCTATGAACTTCCCTCTCAGGATTGCTTTTACCGTGTCCCAGATTTGGGGTTGTTTGTTCATTTTTATTTGTTTCCAGGAATGTTTTTATCTCATTGGTAACCCATTCATTGTTTAATAGCATGCTATTTAGCTTCTATGTGTTTGAGTGTATTTGTTGTAGTTGATTTCTAATTCCATTTCACTGTGATCTGAGAAAATGCTTGATATGATTTCAATCTTCTTGAATTTGTAGAAACTTGTTTTGTGTCCTACCATGTGATCTATCTTGGAGAATGACCCTTATACACATGAGAAGAATGAATATTCTGCATATTTTTGGGTGCAATGTTCTACAAATATCTATTAAGTCCATCTAATTCAGTGTATCCTTTAAAGTCACTGTATCCTTGTTAATTTTTAATCTGGAAGATCTATCCAGTGAAGTCAGGGTGTTCAAGTCCCCTATTATGAGTGTATTGCTACCAATCTTTCTTTTTAAGTCTTCTAAGAAGTGTGTTGAAGAGAATCCAAGATGCGGCATAGGTAAACGCCTACAGTGCTGCCTCGCACAACAATTTCAAAACTACAACTAAAAGAACAGACATCATCCAGAACCACAGGAAAACTGGCTGAGTGAAAATTCTATAGCTAGAAGGAAAGAGAGGGGCTCACAGAAACCCAGAGGAGCTGCAAAAAGCTGAGGTGAAACCCTGGAGACCTAGACTCCTGTGATCCTGGCTGGCAGGGGAGCTGGAAAGGCAGCAGTCTAGAGGCACTGCGGGCAGGCGCGCACAAGGACCGCTCCAGCAAGTACCCAGTCACGTGAGACTCAGGGGCCGTGGAGGGCGGGGCTGACTGGAAGGCAAGGCGGTCCCTTAAGCCCTGAGACTCCACCCATCCCAAGCTCAACAGAGGCTTCTGCAGTTTTGCAAGTACAGAAGTTTCCCCCACATAGTGAAAATGCCAAGACAAGGGAAGGGATCACAAACAAAAGAATTGGAGAAAAAAAAAAACGACTGGATATAGAGTTCAAAACCACGCTTATAAGGTTTTTCAAGAATATGATAGAAAAGATGGATAAGTTTATAAAGTCCCAAGAATAGATGCAAAAGGACCAACTAGAGATGCTAGAGATGATGCATAAATTTAGCGACTCCCAAGAGGAGATGAAAAAGGACCAACTAGAGACACTGACTAAAATAAAAAATATTATACAGAGTCCTAACAGCAGACTAGAGAAAGGCAAGAATCAAATCAAAAATTTGAAATATAAAGAAACAGAAAACACTCAACTGGAAAAGCAAGAAGAGAAAAGAATCCAAAAATGTGAATATAATGTAAGGAGACTCTGGGATAGCTTCAAGCATAGCAACATCAGAATTGTGGGGGTGCCAGAGAAAGAGAGAGAGCAAGATACTGAAAACCTATTTAAAGAAATAATGACTGAAAACTTCCCACATCTGGTAAAAGAAATAGACTTACAAGTCCAGGAAGCACACAGAACCCCATATAAAAGGAATCCAAAGAGGACCACACCAAGACACATCATAATTAAAATACCAAGAGCA